>QANZ01027585.1:5210-48322 GCA_003254925.1 Chamaecrista fasciculata | reverse complement strand
TAAACCCCAGTTACATTGAGGTATAAACTGAAAAGTAAAATTACATCGGATAGAGGGAGACGACACGCAGGCCGTATACACCAAAAACCTAGAGCCATATCCAACACCACACAATTACATATACGAACAATTCATACAATTATGTCAAACACGGTATAGCATAAACACATATCAAAAACGATTTTTGTGGTGTGTTTAAATTAGGGTTGTGCAATTTTAACATGCCTTATTCTTGAAATTAGGCCCATTATCAATAATTATAAAATTCAAGAATCACATTCAAGAATTTAAATTATTGATCCTGAAAATTTTAAAATTCATAATTTTAATAATTTTCCAGCCACCCTTTTATAATTATAATTAAAACAATTTTATTTATAATTATAAGGGAGTTCGACTTTAGCCTTCAAAATTCAAGAAAAATTTAAATCAATCACATTGATTTCATATGTAACTCATACATATAATTTGCACCTTTTGCATTAGTTCCAAAACTTTTATGGTGGATCTTTTCGTAAAACAACCATAAGCATGCCAATTGAAAAACGGTAAACACATATTACACATCACATGTATAATCACCAAAAACTAACACAGATCCAAAATAGCGTGGCTCTGATACCACTGTTGGGAAATCACGGGCACGCCAACGCAGCGGAAACAGGTATAAATTAAAAATTTAAAACACGAAACAAAATAAAACCAGGCGCACAGTGATTTCTTTCCCAAGGATCCTCTATATGTATCTGTGTCAGTAAAAGGACTAGAGATTTACCCAAATCAATCGGCGACTTTTGTGTCTACAATGCTGAGGAGTCCACTCTGAGTGTGGTCCCTCCGCCGATGATCCACACGAACAGTTTTGGAGATGCCTAGGTGCTAGCATCCTTGACTTCTCCAAGTGAACCAGAGACCTTATCTACGGTGTTCTTGAATTCAAGAACTATTCTTGAACTCCAAGAACTTGATGGCGCCTATGATCAAGAATCAAATTCTTGATCTCACACAACCTTGTCACAAACCCTAAAACTCCTTTTAGGTTTGCGCCACTTTCTCTCTCTAGAAAAACTAGGGTTGTGTTCTCTTTCTCTCTTCACCAAGACTCAAAATGATTTTGTTCTTGTGAATTAGCTAGGCTAAATCGAATTTCCCAAGTGTACATGAGGCTTAGGGAAAGTCGACTTATGCTATGCTTATATAGGGTTTGGGAAGTTTGATAATTATAATTAGGGAATCCCTAAATTATAGGATCATCAAATTATTAAATTATGAGATTACAATAATATCATAATTTTAGGACTTGAATTCCTAATTATAATATTACCTTAATATTATAATTTGAATTCAAATGCAATCTTGGAGAATAAAATTGGAAGATCAAATCTTCCCAAAAGATACTCACCCATGCGCCAAGTCCTCCTCCTTTTGTTGGAATTTAATAAATCAAAATAACAATCCTAACTCTTAGGAAGTTATAACTAATAATTTGTTATTTTCCAACAATATTGATTTAAGATATTACCATAATATCTTTAAGTCAATCTTTTGAATTTTGAANAGGAAACTTATCCAATTTATTTATTCCTAATATTATAAATAGGAATATAATTGTAAATAGCCTAATCCAATTATCTATTTAACAATTATCATATATATACATATATATTTAAATTTGTCCCACAAATCTAAATATCACATATATCTGTAGATATTTATTTAAGACAATATTTCATGTCCCAAGACAGTCAATTATGTCTTAAACGGTGTCACCTAAGTGACCCACGAATTAACCCTAATTCGTGTCCCGATGTGGCATCTTGATCCTGCTCGTGTGTGACCCAGCAGGCCCCACGTGAATTTGGCAGCAAGTCATCTCTATGACTTACAAGTCGAGAGCGGACTCTAGTAAGCCATCACGACTACCCAAAACACGTGAGTTATCATTTATCGCCGAAATGACTTAACCTCAGTACCACCTTGTCTAGATCCCTTTTTGTCCTACTATATTTTGGTCATGGATTAGGCATGGGAAAGTCATCCAAAATCCAAACCTCAACTTTCTCGATTCCTTGAGTAAGTCCCAATTTCCAGTGTGGCCACACATTCCTTGGACAGACTCATCGAGGGGCCCAGTTAAATATCTCCCATCTTCTATGAGGGACAAAATTCCATCTTGGTCAACCACATTCCTCAGCACAGTTATCAACCAAACCCGTACCTAGCCCTTATGACTACCCTGCTACGGGTAACGTTAGACTAAGCCAAAGTTTGACAACTACAACGCCGGAATGATGAAGACCTCAGGTCTAAGGGCATCGTGACAGGTGTACAGGAGAGACTAGCTAATGACTAAAACCCATGCAAGACTCTCTGGGTCGGTCCAGCAATTTGTAACCCTTTACATAATTGCACCACGACACTCATTCTAGCATCTAGTGCATGCATCTCTTTGCACCGAGGTCATGCCAGTCTTGGTTCATTTCAAGTTCCCACTTGAATGAGCGACCAGGGACAGCTTAGATTAATTATCCTATAATTAATCACGAACTGTTATCATAGTAAACATGCTTATAATATGATAACCATTAATTTATCTCTATAAATTAATCAATATGTTCATAACATATTTATAAAATGATTGGCCCTAGTGTTGGGAATCCTAGGCGCCTAAGGCAGCGGAAGCAAAAATAAAATTAAAAATAACGCCTAGGTCCTCTGATTCGCGAACGGATCTGCTAGTAGAATTTAAAACTTTTGGTTAGTGTTATACCTCAGAGTTTCAAATCAATCGGTTGAACGGGGCTAGTTCCACGGAGTCCACTCCCAGAGTTCTCCCTCTGCCAGTAATCCACACGAACAGTTTCTTTTGATCACCGAGGTGCTAGCCTCCAATTCTTTTCTCCAAAAGAATTCTGGGACCAATCTACAGACCTCTGATTCCAAGAACTCTTCTTGAATCAGCAATAGAGGTGGCGCTAAGAAGAATCCCCCCACAAGAACTCCTTCTTGCCTATTCTTCTCTCAAAACCCTAATTCTAGAGCAAATTCGAATTCTCTCTCTAACTCTTAGAGAAAGTCGAAATTCTCTAAAGTGTGTGCAAAGGAATTTTTCTCTCTCTAACTCTTAGGAGGAAAATCAAACTAGGGTTTCAATATTGCATTCCTTGGGCAAGTCGACTTGCCCCCTTAAATAGGGAGATATTTTGGTGATTTAATAATTCCTAAAATAAAGATATTTTGATAATATAATTATTTTAGGCCTTGAATTTATAATTATAATATTACTCTAATATTATATTTAAATTCAAAATGCAATCTTGGAGAATCAAATTGAGAGATCAAATCTCCCAAAGGGACCCACCAAGATGGCGCCTTCCCTCTCTCAAATTCCCTTGGAATTTAATTAATCAAAAACTTCCTTATTTTTGATTCACCAAAGATTCTGAGAGATACTCACCAAATCTTTTGAATTTCAAATCTCCATTTGAATTTCAAATATTATTTGAATTAAATAAAACATTTTTATTTAACCAAATAATACCCCAAGAGGCGCCACCCTCTCCAATATATTTAGGAATTTTATAATTCAATAATTTCCTAACTCTTAGGAACATTATCTGAATTATTTTCCTAATATTTAAATTGTCTATAATTAATCTCATTAATTATATACAATTATTAATATTTAAATTTGTCCCACAAATCTAAATATGTCATCTGTAGATTAATTAAGACAAGACCTAATGTCCCAGACATTTCCTCTGTGTCTTAAATCGTGTCACTCGCGTGACCCACGAATTAACCCTAATTCGTGTCCCACTCGAATGGTGATCAGTTCCTGCTCGTGTGTGACCCAGCAGGCCCCACGTGAAGTTGGCAGTAGGGCATCCCCATGACCTACAAGTTGTGAGCGGACTCTAGCAAGCCATCACAACTACCCAAAATCCGTGAGTTATCGTTTGGTAACCAGAAAACGACTTAACCTCAGTACCTCCGTGTCAGAGATCCGATTGTCCTACGATATCTTGGTCATGGACTAGGCACAGGTATGTCATCCATAATCCAAACCTCAACTTTCTCGATTCCTTGAGTAAGTCCCAAATCCCAGCGTGGCCACGCATTTTCCTGGACAGACTCATCGAGGGCGCCAGTTAGATATCTCTCATCTTAATGAGGGACAAAATCCCATTTTGGCCAATCCACATTCCACTGCAAAGCAATCAACCAGCCCCGTACTCAGCCCGTATAACTACCCTGTTACGGGCAGCGTTAGACTAAGCCAAAGACTGACAACTGCAACGCTGGAATAGTCATTGACCTCAGGTCAAAGGCATCGCTACAGGCGTACTAGGAGAGACTAGCTGATGACTAAACCCATGCAGGACTCTCCGGGTCAGTCCAGCAATTCGTAACCACCTTACGTAATTGCACCATGACTCTCGTCCCAGCATCTAGTGCGTGCATCTCATGCACCGAGGTCATGCTGGTCTTAGTTCATTTTTGCTCCCACAAAAATAATCGACCAGGGACAATTTTAGATTAATTATCTCATAATTAATCATGGACGTTATCATAGTAAACATGCAAATAATATGACAACACATTAATTTATCTTCCATAAATTAATAATATGTTCACAACATATTTATCAAATAAAATGATTGGCCCTAGGGCACAATCTCCAACAGACTCCCACTTGCACTAGGGTACAATCATTAATCTAGTTCTTCCTACTCTAGGTTCACTGATCAATGTGTCTAATCCCCATCGACGATACATGGCGTTCATGCACGCCCCTTGCAAGAGGTTTAGTCAGAGGATCAGCAACGTTGTCCTCACCTGCTACCTTGCATATCTTTACATCACCTCTGTCAACCATCTCCCTGACAAGGTGAAAACGTCTGAGTATATGTTTGGTCCTCTGGTGGGACCGTGGCTCCTTGGCTTGTGCAATAGCGCCACTATTGTCACAAAACAGGGTTACGGGATCAGAAATGGTCGGAACCACTCCAAGCTCGGAGATGAACTTTCTAATCCACACAGCCTCCTTTGCCGCATCCGATGCTGCAATATACTCGGACTCCGTTGTAGAATCAGCAATCGTGCTTTGCATGGAACTCTTCCAGCTCACGCTGCCACCGTTCAGGAGAAACACATATCCTGACTGCGATTTAAAGTCATCTTGGTCGGTTTGGAAACTAGCATCTGTGTAACCCCTTACACATAGCTCTTCATCAGTTCCACCGTACACCAAGAATTCCTCCTTAGTCCTTCTTAAGTACTTAAGGATATTCTTGACAGCGATCCAATGATCCTCACCAGCGTCTTATTGGAATCGGCTCGTCATGCTTAGGGCAAATGACACATCTGGTCGAGTACATAACATGGCATACATGATGGATCCTATGGCCGAGGCATATGGAATTCCACTCATGCGCCTTCGCTCAAGAAGTGTCTTCGTACACTGTTTCTTGCTCAAGGTCAATCCATGGTTTATAGGGACGAATCCCTTCTTGAATTCCTGCATATTGAACCTCTTCAATACCTTATCCAAGTATGTATTCTGACTCAATCCGAGAAGCCTCCTAGATCTATCTCTATAGATCTTAATGCCTAGGATATAGGCAGCTTCTCCCAAGTCCTTCATTGAGAAAGATTTTCCTAACCAAGATTTTATAATCTCTAAGGTTGGAACGTCGTTTCCAATGAGTAGTATGTCATCGACATACAGTACCAAGAATACGATAGTACTCCCACTAACCTTCTTGTAAACACAAGGTTCGTCAGGGTTTTGCAAGAAGCCAAACTCTTTGACTACTTCGTCAAAACGGTGATTCCAACTCCTAGATGCCTGCTTCAATCCATAAAGGGATCTTTGAAGCTTGCACACCATGTCTGGAGCCTCTGGACATACAAACCCCTCAGGCTGTATCATATACACGTCCTCGGGCAGCCTTCCATTAAGGAATGCTATTTTGACATCCATTTGCCATATCTCATAGTCATAATATGCAACTATGGCAAGGAGGATCCTAATGGACTTGGGCATTGCGACAGGCGAAAATGTTTCGTCATAGTCTATACCATGACGTTGCGTAAAACCCTTTGCAACTAGCCTGGCCTTGAAGACGTTGACGTTGCCATCCATGTCGGTTTTCTCCTTGAAAACCCACTTGCACCCTACGGGTTTTACCCCTTCAGGTGGCGCGACCAAGGTCCACACCTTGTTGTCGTACATAGATTGCATCTCAGCCTTCATGGCTTCAACCCATTTTTCTGAGTTGGGATCTACGATGGCCTCTTGATAGGTGGTGGGTTCACCACGCTCCGTGAGCAACACATCCTTGTTCTCAGTCATGAGAAATCCGTAATATTTCTCTGGCTGAAAACGTGTTCTATCAGACCTTCGTGGTCCTTGTGTTTATGGAGTAGCTTCCTCAACATCTTGCGGAACTTCTCCAGTTTCCGTCTGCGCCTCTGGCGTGTCTTGTGGAGCTTGAACTTCTTCTAGCTCTATCTTACTCCCACTGTTTCTTTTGGAAACTAGATCCTTCTCCAAGAAGTATCCACTCCTGACTACAAACACTTTGTTGTCAGCTGGGTAGTAGACATAGTATCCCCTCGTTTCCTTGGGGTATCCTACAAACAGACACTTGAGGGATTTGGGAGATAGTTTATCGTTAGCTTGTTGCTTAACGTAAACTTCACATCCCCAAACCTTGAGGTAAGACATAATGGGACTCCTCCCATTCCATATCTCATATGGTGTCTTCTCAACAGCCTTAGACGGAACACGGTTAAGTGTGAAAGCGGCAGCTTCTAAAGCGTACCCCCAAAAGGATGGCGGAAGATCGGTTTGACTCATCATAGACCGCACCATATCTAATAAAGTTCGATTCCTCCTCTCAGAAACACCAATCCACTGTGGTGTTCCAGGTGGAGTCAGTTGTGAGACTATCCCACAACTACTAAGATGATCAATGAAGTCTTGACTCAAATACTCGCCTCCTCGATCTGATCGTAGGATCTTGATTTTCTTGTCAAGCTGGTTCTCAACTTCATTATGAAATCTTTTGAACATGTCAAAAGACTCTGACTTATGCTTCATCAAGTAGATATACCCATATCTACTGAAGTCGTCAGTGAACGTGATGAAGTAGGAGTAACCTCCTCTGGCACTGATATTCATGGGTCCACATACATCACTATGTATGATCCCCAACAAGTCAGTTGCCCTTTCACTGCGGCCAGTGAAAGGCGCCTTTGTCATCTTACCAAGTAGACAAGATTCGCAAGCATCATATGATTCGAAATCAAATGAGCTTAGAAGTCCATCCTTATGGAGCTTCTCGAGGCGTTTCTCGTTTATATGGCCTAAACGACAATGCCAAAGGTATGTAGGATTAGGCTCGCCAGTCTTAATCCTTTTCGTATCAATGTTATAGATTTCGTTATTATTACGTCTTTGTTCTAATTTTAAGATATAGTGGTTATCATGCAAATCACCATAAGCATATAACACCTCATTCTTATAAATAGAACATCTACCATTCCCATTCACACAAACAAATCCTTCCTTATCCAAATAAGAAAGCGAAATAATGTTAGAACTAAGAGATGGTACATAATAACAATTGTTCAAAAACAATATAAGCCCAGTGGGCAAAACTAGCTCGAATGTTCCTACAGCAACAGCAGCAACTCTTGCTCCATTGCCCACACGTAGGTCCACCTCGCCCCTGTTCAGCTTTCTACTTCTTCTCAACCCCTGCACATTAGTACATATGTGAGAACCACAAGCGGTATCCAATACCCAAGTAGTAGGAGTAGACAAGTGAACACCTATAACATAGATACCTGAAGTAGAGGCTTCGCTCTTCTTCTTCTTCAGATCTTCCAAGAACAGTTTACAGTTTCTCTTCCAGTGTCCTGGCTTCTGGCAGAAGAAACAAACTGTCTCCTTATTGGACTTTGCCTTCTTGGCAGGCGGTGGGTTAGGTTTTGCTGCAGGCTTAGTCCCACTAACCTCAGCATCTCCTTTCCTCTTTCCTTTGCCCTTACCCTTTCCCTTATCCTGAACTAGTAAGACAGTGCTAGGCGCCTTCTTAATGGACACCTCAGCAGTCTTTAGCATCCCATGCAGTTCAGAAATAGTTTTCTCCATGCCATTCATGTTGAAATTCAGTATGAACTGGTCATAACTGCGAGGTAGCGAATGCAGGATCAAATCCGTCGCTAGCTCTGGCACAATGGGAAAACCCAGCCTGGCAAGGTGATCTATGTACCCCTGCATCTTCAAGACGTGGGCACTAACAGATTGACCTTCTGCCATTTTGCAAGAGTATAGAGCCTTTGCTGTCTCATATCTCTCTTGCCTTGCCTGTACTTGGAACATTTCCCTGAGATGTGTTATTATCTCATATGCCCCTTTGTTCTCCAAGTTCTTTTGGATCTCGGGAACCATGGTTACCAGCATAAGACAGGCAACGTCCACAGAGTCACTTTGATGCTTCTCATAAGCATCTCTCTGAGCTCTTGGAGCGTTAGCAGCAGGCTGTTCAGGGATGGGGTTCTCTAGGACATAGAGCTTCCTTTCCTGGGTGAGAACTATTCTCAAATTACGATACCAGTCAAGGAAGTTAGTCCCAGTCAACTTGTCCTTCTCAAGGACAGATCGCAGTGATAGTGTTTGAACGTTCGTTGCCATTTCTACAATTAAGATATGAAAAGCTTTAATTAGCAGGAAATAAAATTGTATCCACCATTTTATAAAACCCAGTGAAATTTATTAGTTGGTGGCTAAGATCCATATTTCACTAAAGTTTACCGTCGCGGAGGCGATCATGCACCCTTTAGTTATTTAGGTAGGTAACTCTTACCAATCACATCTCATGTGACTCTTAGATCTTTATGGGACTACTATCATCTCATGATAGGGCATGTTTATCCCATCTAATGCCTTGGGGTCCAAAACCGTTTTGATAACCCCATTAAGTCACTCGGTAAAACATGTGAATGGCTAAATTCAAAACAATGAGGCCCAAAAGGCCAACCCCCATATCATCAAGGCCCAACTGCAACACGTGTCGCGGAGGCGATCACCGTATTCAAAGGTACCAAGATTTCAACAGGCATCGTGTTGAAAATCCCATTCACCCGTGCTTCCTCAAGGTCAAGGTAGATACGTGTCGCGGAGGCGATCACCGCTCTACGATGAACAAGATTTTGGCAGGGCGTTTTAGCGATGGCATTAATTACTTAAATTTACTAAAAGGGTTTGAATTATTTTAAAATTAATTAAAATATGGTTCCGACTTTTTAATTTTAAAAAACCCTGATTTTAAAATTAAACGAGTCATGCGCCATGTTTGCTCCCCCATGTATCTCATACATACAAACATGTGCCTGGATTTTGTATCTCATACAAAACCCCACGCCCGTATCGCATACGTAATAGCGCAAAAATAAATAAATAGCATGTTAAAATCGCAGCCCTAAAACCATACATCTAGCGCATCTCATACATCTAAATGCATAAAAGAAACCGTGTTTAGATATGGCCCATCTACCCTAGAGTTCTCCCAAGCCAATGAGAGAACCTTTCTAAAAGGAAAAATAAAAATTACACGTGAATAAACCCCAGTTACATTGAGGTATAAACAGAAATTTAAATTTTACATCCAGAGTAGAGGGAGACGACACGCAGGCCGTATTTACCGAAATAAACCTCCTAGAGCCATATCCAACACCACACAATACAAATATGAACACTTCATATAATTATTGTCAAACACGGTAACAAAACACACAAATTAAAACTCTTTTAAAATTGTGTTTTAATTTAGGTCTGTGCAATTTTAACATGCCTTTTCTTGAGATTAGGCCTATTGTCAATAATTATAAATACCATGAATCTCATTCAAGAATTTATAAATATTGACCCCCAAAAATTTTAAAATTCCAAATTTTAATAATTTTCAGCCACCTATATAATTATTATAATTAAAACACTTTTAATTATAATTATACAGGATTTTCGATTTTGGCCTAGAACATCAAGAAAAATTTTTCCTTCGATCCAATCGACTTATATGTATCTCATACATATAATTTGCACAATTTTTCTGTAGATTGATTTTAAGAAAACTGATCGGTGGATTTCTTTGTAAAACCAATTTGTTTGAAAGCGGTAAACACAAAACACAAAAATTCATACATCTCATGCACAAACATAAGTTTTAAATCCTAGAACTAGCGTGGCTCTGATACCACTGTTGGGAATCCTAGGCGCCTAAGGCAGCGGAAGCAAAAATAAAATTAAAAAAAACGCCTAGGTCCTATGATTCCCGAACGGATCCGCTAGTAGAATTTAAAACTTTTGGTTAGTGTTATACCTCAGAGTTTCAAATCGATGGTTGTACGGGGCGAGTTCCACGGAGTCCACTCCCAGAGTTCTCCCTCTGCCAGTAATCCACACGAACAGTTTCTTTGATCACCGAGGTGCTAGCCTCCAATTCTTTTCTCCAAAAGAATTCTGGGACCAATCTAAAGACCTCTGATTCCAAGAACTCTTCTTGAATCAGCAATAGAGGTGGCGCTAAGAAGAATCCCCCCACAAGAACTCCTTCTTGCCTATTCTTCTCTCAAAACCCTAATTCTAGAGCAAATTCGAATTCTCTCTCTAACTCTTAGAGAAAGTCGAAATTCTCTAATGTGTGTGCAAAGAATTTTTCTCTCTCTAACTCGTGGGAGGAAAATCAAACTAGGGTTTCAATATTGCATTCCTTGGGCAAGTCGACTTGCCCCCTTAAATAGGGAGATATTTTGGTGATTTAATAATTCCTAAAATAAAGATATTTTGATAATATAATTATTTTAGGCCTTGAATTTATAATTATAATATTACTCTAATATTATATTTAAATTCAAAATGCAATCTTGGAGAATCAAATTGAGAGATCAAATCTCCCAAAGGGACCCACCAAGATGGCGCCTTCCCTCCTTCAAATTCCCTTGGAAATTAATTAATCAAAAACTTCCTTATTTTTGATTCACCAAAGATTCTGAGAGATACTCACCAAATCTTTTGAATTTTAAATCTCCATTTGAATTTCAAATATTATTTGAATTAAATAAAACATTTTTATTTATCCAAATAACACCCCAAGAGGCGCCAGCCTCTTAATATATTTAGGAATTTTATAATTCAATAATTTCCTAACTCTTAGGAACATTATCTGAATTATTTTCCTAATATTTAAATTGTCTATAATTAATCTCATTAATTATATGAACAATTATTAATATTTAAATTTGTCCCACAAATCTAAATATGTCATCTGTAGATTAATTAAGACAAGACATAATGTCCCAGACATTTCCTCTGTGTCTTAAATCGTGTCACTCGCGTGACCCACGAATTAACCCTAATTCGTGTCCCATTCAAATGGTGTTCAGTTCCTGCTCGTGTGTGACCCAGCAGGCCCCACATGAAGTTGGCAGTAGGGCATCCCCCTGACCTACAAGCTGTGAGCAGACTCTAGCAAGCCGTCACAACTACCCAAAATCCGTGAGTTATCGTTTGTAACCAAAAACGACTTAACCTCAGTACCTCCGTGTCAGAGATCCGATTGTCCTACGATATCTTGGTCATGGACTAGGCACAGGTATGTCATCCATAATCCAAACCTCAACTTTCTCGATTCCTTGAGTAAGTCCCAAATCCCAGCGTGGCCACGCATTTTCCTGGACAGACTCATCGAGGGCGCCAGTTAGATATCTCTCATCTAAATGAGGGACAAAATCCCATTTTGGCCAATCCACATTCCACTGCAGAGCAATCAACCAGCCCCGTACTCAGCCCGTATAACTACCCTGTTACGGGCAGCGTTAGACTAAGCCAAAGACTGACAACTGCAACGCTGGAATAGTCATTGACCTCAGGTCAAAGGCATCGCTACAGGCGTACTAGGAGAGACTAGCTGATGACTAAACCCATGCAGGACTCTCCGGGTCAGTCCAGCAATTCGTAACCACCTTACGTAATTGCACCATGACTCTCGTCCCAGCATCTAGTGCGTGCATCTCATGCACCGAGGTCATGCTGGTCTTAGTTCATTTTTGTTCCCACAAAAATAATCGACCAGGGACAAGTTTAGATTAATTATCTCATAATTAATCATGGATGTCATCATAGTAAACATGCTAATAATATGATAACACATTAATTTATCTTCCATAAATTAATAATATGTTCATAACATATTTAACAAAAAAATTGATTGGCCCTAGGGCACAATCTCCAACACCTAGGGAACAATCTCAATCACAATACGACCCGACTATACACATCACCGAATGCAACATGTTCTTAGGGTTAGGAAATACTGAGGAAATATCACCTCAAAATCAAGCGATTCCGTCGATGGACGGATATAATGATAATAACCTAAGTCATTTCTAACAAGTGTATGATGATAGCAAGACGGAGCTGCCACCGAGCTCGACGGCTTATTACGACAACGAATTCGGGTATTTGGAGATGGGGGCAGCGACGTCAACGTCGAGCGAGGCAGCGTTGTACTCGTATTTGGGATTTGAATCGGGGGATTACGTGCACAGCCCGATGGAGGAGGGCTTTGATTTGGGGGGTTCGTCGTATTTCTTCTGATTAGATTAAAGAAGAAAGAAAGAAAGAAGATTATGGTGATTTCTATGTTGTGTGAGTGTTGCGTACGTGGTTATGTATGTTACTTTTTGTGTTACTCGTTAGTTTTCGTGGTTCAGGTAGGCGACGACGGTGTGTGGCCGGAAATGGTGGGGCCAGAGAGGGAGGAGGTTGTGTTTTTTGTATAAAATAAACTAAAATCCCCAGGTATTTCTTCTTTCTTACATTTTGGTTTTATTATAGAGAAAAAGGTCCTTGATGCAAAAAGTTTAAACTTTTAGGAGTTTAAAATCAATTTTGTCTTTTTTTTTTTAATGGAAAAATGGATGGAAATTGTTAGAGGGACTAACTTTGTCAAATTTTGCATAACTGGGGGACCAATATAAAACGAAAAATAACTGGGGGATCAATTTGAAACACTGAGCATAACTGGGGGACCAAAATAGGACTTTGGCCAATTTAAAAAGAAAAATGATCACTTTAAGAAAAGAAAGAATGAAACATGTATCGATAAGGATTCTATTTCGATTATGAGAATCGATATTATTAGGAGAACTTTAAAATATTTACCTTTCAGCCCGAATAGAATTAACTTTAAAAGACTCATTTATTCAACAAAAAAAAAAAGAATGAAATATGTATGTGTAATGTGTGCATGTATGATGGTTTCAAATTCAATCAATTCATGTTTGACTTTAATAAGAGGAATAATTAATAATAGCATGTTCTTGGCAGTTTGATATGATGAGAATTGAGATTAGTTAGTAATGATTTGCATCATTTAATCTCTCTATCTCTTTTTTTTTAGTAAAAGAAAATTTAGGTGAGGGGATGACGTTCTAATCTAGGGTCAGGGCAGGCCTTGAGGCTCAAAGAGCATTTACAAAGATACTTACAGATAACCCACCAAATGAGGCATCACCAGAAATCAAACCCAAACCATATAATTATCATGAGCGAAATATAATCAAGTGAGTCAAACCTCATCGGCAATCTCTCAATCTCTTTGTTAGGCCACCAATCGATATAGCTGCATCCTGCATAGATGATTAATAACGCATCATGAAATGCGCAAGTGCATGTCGTGAGATTCAGAGACTACTTTTGTTTTAAGGAGAATTACACTTCTTATACCTTGTGGTTTAAGAAGTGACATTCTAGTGCCATGTGGTTCTTCGTTAACATTTTGATACTCTGAACTTTAATTCCGTTAAAAAATTAACGAAAAATGACATTTTTGGGGTTATTTTGTAATTTTAATTATCTTTGGAGGATAAAAGGTAAATTTAGTGCAGGAAAAAAAAACTGAAATTACTAAAACATAAATATTTAAATATCTTCAAAATAGTCTTTAAAAACACAAAATTTTAAATCTTAATAGGACTAGATTGCACAACTTTTCCAGAATTGGGACTATTTTATAATTCTATTTTTTGTCCTATATTTTTCAAATATTATGTTTTGGCCCCAAAAAATTTGTATAGTTTTCATTTTAGTCCTTAAATAATATGTATCCAAAGACATGTTTCGTACCAAAGTGTAATTTACCCTTTGTTTTATAGATACTTATAAAAAACACAAAATGAAAAAGAAATTAATAATCATAGCCACCAAAAATAGCCTTCACAAATCGAAAAATAATGTGAAATCTCTATTTTTTTTCTTTTTTTATTGATGAAAGAATAATTATTATTTTCTTTTGGGCCGGAATCTTATATTTCTACATGATTGATTTACGTCATCTATTTTTAAATATTATTTCTCTCCAAATATCATTTTGATAATGAACGTTGTATTGAAAAATCTTAAGTGTATTTTTAATATTAAGAGAAATTAATAAATTCGAACTCTGTTAAAAAAATTCAATAAACATGACGTAAAACATATACTATTCTTACACAGTTGCACTTAATTTGACTAATATCAATCTCAAAATCTAACGACATAGAGATTCAAAAAATATATAGACAGTGAAAAGATTAAAGATTGAGAGCTAAAAAGGTTCATGGATGTGGTTGTTGATTATTCTAATTTATGAAATTTTGAATTTTAATGTATTCGTCATAGATCTTGAAAATGAATTGGCTCGCCGGTTTGATCGATAATTTTGAATTGAAAATTAGTACTTTATCACTTTCATTTCACAATTCGAAAGAATATAAAACTGTCATAATAAAAAATCAGTTAAGAAATGAAAATATCAATCATGACACGCAATCACCCACGATTGTTTTGCTCCGTAATTCTCAGTCTCCACCACTCTCGTTGGTGGAGATCATGGGCCTCGGACTTGGTCAGACCCATGTTCTCCAGTCCGCTGGCGCCCGCCCTACAATGCCACACGCAATCACCAACGATTGCCTTGCTCCGCAATTCTCGGTCTCTACCACTCTCGTTGGTGGAGATCGTGCGTTGTTACGTGGTGCGCCCCACGCGTTGGCCACCACTCTTCGCTCTGCTCTATAAATAGAGCTCAACCCAGCAGTTAAAGGTTAGCTACTTCTTACTGTTGGGAATCCTAGGCGCCAAACGCAGCGGAAGCAGAAATATAAAATAAAATTTAAAGCGCCTAGTCCTAGAATTCCCGAACGGATCCGCTAGCAGAATTTAAAACTTTTAGATAGAGGTATACCTCACGAGTTTCAAACGGTTGGTTGTACAAGGCGTGTCCTAGAAGTCCACTCGCAGTGTCCTCCCTCCGCGGGTGATCCACACGAACAGTTTGTCGGGCACCAAGGTGCTAGCCTTCTGTCCTTTTCTCCAAAAGAACTAGGGATCAAATCTACAGTGTATGAACTCAAGAACTCCTTCTTGATTCAGGAACAAGGTGGCGCAAGGAGCAAGGAAACACAAAACTCCTTTTGTTTTCCTACTCTCAAAAACCTAGCTCTGGAACCAGGCGAATTTTATCTAACACCTTAGGAAAATTTGACCTCTTCTCTCTCTAAGACCAAAGTGGCGATTTTCACTCTCTCTCTACAAGGAGGAAGAAAATTCACAAAGTGAGCTAGGATTTGGGCTAGCGGGGGCAAGTCGACTTGCTCCCTATTTATAAACATAATTTTGGTGATTTTAATATTCCTAAAATCATGATATTCCAATAATATTATAATTATAGGACTTGAATTTCTAATTGAAATATTACCTTAATATTTCAATTTAAATTCAAAATGCAATCTCTGAGAATCAAATGGAAGATCAAATCTTCCCATGGGACCCACAGAGCAATGCGCCATCTCCTCCTCTTTTTATCTTGGAATTTTATAAATAAAAAACATTCCTAACAATTAGGAAGTCATGATTCTCCAAGGATTCTGAGTTGAGATCTCACCAAATCTATTTGATTCAAATCTTTTGATATTTCCATCAAATCTTTTGAAATCAAACTCATTATTTAAATTAATAAAACAATTTTATTAATCTAAATACACAAAATGAGGCGCCACCCTCAAACCAATATTGGGAATTTTATAAATCAATAATCTCCTAACTTTTAGGAATCTTATCTGATTTATTTTTCCCTAATATTTTAATTGTAAATAATTAATCCCTATTAATCATTTAACAATTATTATATTTAAACTTGTCCCACAAATTTAAATATTTCACAACTGCAGATTATTTAAGACAAGACTTAATGTCCCAGACATTTTGCTATGTCTTAAATTGTGCCACCGAAGTGACCCACAAATTAACCCTAATTCGTGTCCCTTTAAACGGTGTCCTGATCCTGCTCATGTGTGACCCAGCAGGCCCCACGTGAAGTTGGCAGCAAGTCATTTCTATGACCTACAAGTCGTAAGCGGACTCTAGCAAGCCATCACGACCACCCAAAACACGTGAGTTATCGTTTTTACCAAAACCGACTTTAACCTTAGTACCACCTTGTCATAGACCCTATTGTCACACGATATCTTGGTCATGGATTAGGCACAGGAAAGTCATCCATAATCTAAACCACAACTTTCTCGATTTCCTAAGTAAGTCCCAATTTCTTGAGTGGCCACTCCTTTCCTTGGACAGACTCATCGAGGGCGCCAGTTAGATATCTCTAATCTAATGAGGGACAAAATCCCATCTTGGCCAATCCACATTCCTCAGCGCGGCAATCAACCAAACCCGTACTTAGCCCTTATGGCTACCCTGCTACGGGCGACGTTAGACTAAGCCAAAGTCTGACAACTGCAACGCCGGAATAATGATGACCTTAGTCTAAGGCGTCGTGACAGGCGTACAGGAGAGGCAAGCTGATGACTAAACCCATGCAGGACTCTCCGGGCCAGTCAAGCAACTTGTAACCCTTTACATAGTTGCACCATGACTCTCGTTCCGGCATCTAGTGCATGCATCTCTATGCACCGAGGTCAAGATGGTCTTAGTTCATTTTCGCTCCCACGAAAACAATCGACCAGGGACAGGTTTAGATTAATTATCTCATAATTAATCACGGACGCTATCATAGTAAACATGCTAATTATGATAACTGAATAATTTATCTCTATAAATTAAGCCAAATGTTCATAACATTTCACATAAAATGATTGGCCCTAGGGCACAATCTCCAACAGACTCCCACTTGCACTAGGGTACAATCATCAATCTAGCTGTTCCTACTCCTAGGTACACTGATCAATGCGTGTAATCCCCATCGACGATACATGCCGCTCATGTATGACCCTTGCAAGAGGCTTCGTCAGAGGATCAACAACGTTATCCTCCCCTGCTACTTTACATATCTTCACATCACCTCTGTCAATCATCTCCCTGACAAGGTGAAAAACGTTTGAGTATATGTTTGGTCCTCTGGTGGGACCGGGGCTCCTTGGCTTGTGCAATAGCACCACTATTGTCACAATACAGGGTAACGGGATCAGAAATGGTCGGAACCACACCAAGCTCGGAGATGAACTTTCTAATCCACACAGCCTCCTTTGCTGCATCCGATGCTGCAATATACTCGGACTCCGTTGTAGAATCGGCAATCGTGCTCTGCTTGGAACTCTTCCAACTCACGCTGCCACCGTTCAGGAGAAACACATATCCTGACTGCGATTTAAAGTCATCTTGGTCGGTTTGGAAACTAGCGTCTGTGTAACCCCTTACACATTGCTCCTCATCAGTTCCACCGTAAACCAAGAACTCATCCTTAGTCCTTCTCAAGTACTTAAGGATATTCTTGACAGCGATCCAATGATCCTCACCACGGTCTTGTTGGAATCGACTCGTCATGCTTAGGGCAAACGGCACATCGGGTCGAGTACATAACATGGCATACATGATGGATCCTATGGCCGAAGCATAAGGAATTCCACTCATGCGCCCTCGCTCAACAAGTGTCTTAGGACACTGTTTCTTGCCCAGGGTCAGCCCATGATTCATCGGTATGAATCCCTTCTTGGAATCTTGCATATTGAACCTCTTCAATACCTTATCCAAGTACGTACTCTGACTCAATCCAAGAAGCCTACGAGATCTATCTCTATAGATCTTGATGCCTAGAATATAGGCAGCTTCTCCTAAGTCCTTCATTGAGAAAGATTTTCCCAACCAGGATTTTATAATCTCTAAGGTTGGAATATCATTTCCAATGAGTAATATGTCATCGACATATAGTACCAAGAACACAATTGTGCTCCCACTAACCTTCTTTTAGACACAGGGTTCATCAGGGTTTTGTAAGAAGCCAAACTCTTTGACTACTTCATCAAAACGGTGATTCCAACTCCTGGATGCTTGCTTTAATCCATAAATGGATCTTTGAAGCTTGCATACCATGTCTGGTTCCTTAGGACATACAAACCCCTCGGGTTGTGTCATATACACATCCTCGGGCAGCCTTCCGTTAAGGAATGCTGTTTTGACATCCATTTGCCATATCTCATAGTCATAATATGCGGCTATGGCAAGGAGGATCCTAATGGACTTGGCCATTGCAACAGGCGAAAACGTTTCGTCATAGTCTATACCATGACGTTGCGTAAATCCCTTCGCAACTAGCCTCGCCTTGGAGACGTTGACATTGCCATCCATGTCTGTTTTCTCTTTGAAAACCCACTTGCACCCTACGGGTTTTACCCCTTCGGGTGGAGCGACCAAGGTCCATACCTTGTTTTCGTACATAGATTGCATCTCAGCCTTCATGGCTTCAACCCATTTCTCAGAGTTGGGATCTACGATGGCCTCTTGATAGGTGGTGGGCTCACCATGCTCCGTGAGCAACACATCCCTGTTTTCAGTCACGAGAAATCCATAATATCTCTCTGGCTGAAAACGTGTCCTATCAGACCATCGTGGTCCTTGTGTCAGTGGAGGAGCTTCCACAACGTCTTGTGGTCCTTCTCTAGTTTCCGTCTGCACCTCTGATGCATCTTGTGGAACTTGAACTTCTTCAAGCTCTATCTCACTCCCACTGTTTCTTTTGGAAACCAGATCCTTATCGGAAGAACCCACTCCTGACTACAAACACTTTATTGTCAGTTGGGCAGTAGACATAATACCCCCTCGTTTCCTTGGGGTATCCCACAAATAGACACTTGAGGGATTTGGGAGACAGTTTATCGTTAACTTGTTGCTTAACGTAAACCTCACATCCAAAAACCTTGAGGTAAGACGTAATGGGACTCTTCCCACTCCATATCTCATATGGCGTCTTCTCAACTGCCTTAGACGGAACACGGTTAAGTGTGAATGCGACAGCTTCTAAAGCATATCCCCAAAAGGATGGCGGAAGATCAGTTTGACTCATCATAGATCGAACCATATCTAATAGAGTTCGATTCCTCCTCTTAGACACACCATTCCACTGTGGTGTTCCAGGAGGAGTAAGTTGTGAGACTATCCCACAACTACTAAGATGATCAATGAATTCTTGACTCAAATACTCGCCTCCTCGATCAGATCGAAGGATCTTGATTTTCTTGTCAAGTTGGTTCTCAACTTCATTTTGAAATCTCTTGAACATTTCAAAAGACTATGACTTATGCTTCATTAGGTAGACATAGCCATACCTACTGCAGTCTTCAGTAAACGTAATGAAGTACGAGTAACCTCCTCTAGCATCAATACTCATGGGTCCACATACATCACTATGTATGATCCCCAACAAGTCAGATGCCCTCTCACTGTGGCCAGTAAAGGGCGCCTTTGTCATCTTACCAAGTAGACAAGATTCGCAAGCATCATATGATTCAAAATCGAATGAGCTTAGAAGTCCATCTCTATGGAGCTTTTCTAGGCGTTTCTCGTTTATATGGCCTAAACGACAGTGCCAAAGGTATGGAGGATTAGACTCGTTAGTCTTAATCCTTTTCGTATCGATGATATAGATTTCGTTATTACGTCTTTGTTCCAATTTTAAGATATAGTGGTTATCATGCAGATCTCCATAAGCATATAACACATCATCCTTATAAATTGAACATCTACCATTTCCATTCATGCAAACAAATCCTTCCTTATCCAAATAAGAAAGTGATATAATGTTAGAACTAAGAGATGGTACGTAATAACAATTGTTTAATAACAAAACAAGCCCAGTGGGCAAAACTAGCTCGTATGTTCCTACAGCAACAACAGCAACCCTTGCTCCATTCCCTACTCGTAGGTCCACCTCGCCTCTGCTCAGCTTTCTACTTCTTCTCAACCCCTGCACATTAGTACATATGTGAGAACCACAAGCAGTATCCAATACCCAAGTGGTAGGAGTAGACAAGTGAACGCCTATAACAAAGATACCTGAAGTAGAGGCTTCGCTCTTCTTCTTCTTCAAATCTTCCATGTATAGCTTACAGTTTCTCTTCCAGTGTCCAGGCTTCTGGCAGAAGAAACAAACTGTATCCTTAGTGGGCTTTGCCTTCTTGGCAGGCAGTGGGTTAGGCTTAGCCGTAGGCTTGGTCCCACCAGCCTCGGCGTCTCCTTTCCTCTTTCCTTTGCCCTTCCCCTTTCCCTTGTTCTGAACTAGTAAGACAATGCTAGGCGCCTTCTTTATAGATGCCTCAGCAGTCTTCAGAATCCCATGCAGTTCAGATACGGATTTCTCCATGCCATTCATATTAAAGTTTAAGACGAACTGGTCATAACTTCTATGTAGCGAATTAAGGATCAAATCCGTCGCTAGCTCTGGAAAAATGGGAAATCCCAGCCTAGCAAGGTGATCAATATACCCCCTCATCTTCAAGAAGTGGGCACTCACAGATCCACCTTCTGCCATCTTGCAAGAGTAAAGAGCTTTTGTAGTCTCAAACCTCTCTTGCCTTGCCTGTACTTGGAACATTTCCCTGAGATGTGTTATCATCTCGTATGCCCCCATGTTCTCCAAGTTCTTTTGGATCTCGGGAACCATGGTAACCAACATAAGACAGGCAACGTCCACAAAGTCACTTTGATGCTTCTCGTAAGCATCTCTCTGTGCTCTTGGAGCGTTTGCAGTAGGCTGTTCAGGGATGGGGTTCTCTAGGACATAGAGCTTTCTCCCCTGGGTGAGAACAATTCTCAGATTTCGATGCCAGTCGAGAAAGTTAGTCCCAGTCAACTTGTCCTTCTCAAGGACAGATCGCAGTGATAGTGTTTGAACGTTTGTTGCCATTTGATTCTACAATTAGATATGAAAAGTTTAATTAGCAGGAAAAATAAATATCCACCATTTTATAAAACCCAGTAAAATTTATTATTAGTGGCTAAGACCCATATTTCACCAAAGTTTATCGTCGCGTAGGCGATCATGCACCCTTTGGTTATTTAGGTAGGTAACTCCTTACCAATCACATCTCTATGTGATTCTTAGATCCTTATGGGACTGTATCATCATATGATACTTATTATGACATGTTTATCCCATCTAATGCCTTGAGGTCCAAAATCGTTTTGATAACCCCATTAAGTCACACGGTAAAACATGTGAATGGCTAGGTTCAAAACAACGAGACCGAAGCCCAACCCCATATCATCAAGGCTCAACTGCAATACGTGTCGCGTAGGCGATCACCGTATTCAAAGAACCAAGATTTCAATGGGCGTCGCGTTGAAACTCCCATTCACCCGTGTCTCCTCAAGGTCAAGGCAGACACGTGTCGCGTAGGCGATCACCGCTCCATGATGAACAAGATTTTGACAGGGTGTTTTAACGACGGCATTAAAACTTAAGATTTTCAAAAAGGGTTTGATTTTTAAAATGTTCCGTTTTATAGTTTAATTTTTAAAACTCCTTTTAAAATTAAACGAGTCATGCCACATGTTTATTACCCGATGTATCTCATACATATAAACATGTGCCCGGATTTTGTATCGTATACAAAATCCCACGCTCATATCATATACGTGGTTGTAGCGTAATATATAAAGTAGCATGTTAAAATTTTGCACCCTAAACATACATCTAGCGCATCACATACAAACTAAATGTAAAAACATACACCGTGTTTAGATATGACCCATCTACCCTATAATTCTCCCAAGCCAATGAGAGAACTTTTCTAAAAAGAAAAATAAAATTACAAGAGAATAAACCCCAATTACATTGAGGTATAAACTGAAAGTAAAATTACATAAGAGTAGAGGGAGACGACACGCAGGCCGTATTTACCGAAATAAACCTCCTAGAGCCATATCCAACACCACACAATTCAAATATGAACAATTCAAACAATTATGTCAAACACGGCATACAACACATATTGAAAACCATTTTAAAATTGTGTTCAATTTAGGGTCTGTGCAATTTTAACATGCCTTTCTTGAAATTAGGCCTTTTATCAATAATTATAAAATTCAGGAATCACATTCAAGAATATAAATTATTGACCCAAAAATTTTTAAAATTCATAATTTTAATAAATTTTCAGCCACCTCTATAATATTATAATTAAAACACTTTTAATTATAATTATAAAGGATTTTCGATTTTGGCCTTAAAACTCAAGAAATATTTTCCAATCGATCCTATCGATTCCATATGTATCATATACATATAATTTGCACCTTTTTCTGTAGATTGAATTTTTAAGAAAAACGTTCGGTGGATTTTTGTAAAACCAAAAACGGTGATTGAAAGCGGTAAACACACATACCATACATCATATGTACACATAAACAGTTTTAAATCTTAGAACTAGCGTGACTCTGATACCACTGTTGGGAATCCTGTTGGGAATTCAAGGCGCCAAACGCAGCGGTAGCTGAAAAAAAATAAAGTTAAAACTTTAAACTTAAAACGCGCCAGGGCCAGAATTTCCGAACGGATCCGCTAGCTAAATTTAAAACTTTTAGATAGTGGTATACCTCACGAGTTTCAATTGGTTTGGTTGTACGGGGCGTGTCCCAAAAGTCCACGTGATGCGTCCTTCCTCTGCTAGTGATCCACACGAACAGTTTTGGAGATGCCTAGGTGCTAGCCTCCTTCACTTCTCCAAGTGAATCAGGGACCTCTATCTACGGTGTTCTTTAATTCAAGAACTCTTCTTGAATTTCCAAGAACAAGATGGCGCCTATGATCAAGAATGCAATTCTTGATCTCACACAACCTTGTCACACAAACCATAAACTCCTTTAGAGTTGTGCGCCACTTTCTCTCTCTAGAAAAACTAAGGTTGCGTTTTCTCTCTCCTCACCAAGAGCCAAAAATCGAATTTTTCCTCTTGTGATGAACTAGGCTAAAGTCGATTTTTCCCTTGTGCATGGCCTCTCTCATGGAAGTCGACTTAGGCTTTCTTATTTATAGGGTTTGGGGAGTTTGATAATTATAATTAGGGAATCCCTAAATTATAGGATTATCAAATTATAAAATTATGAGATCTCTATATCATAATTTTAGGACTTGAATTCCTAATTAAAATATTACCTTAATATTTCAATTTGAATTCAAAATGCAATCTTTGAGAATCAAATTGGAAGATCAAATCTTCCCCAAGATACCCAAGTCATGCGCCATCCCCTTCCAATATTTGTTGGAATTTAATAAATTAAAATAACAATCCTAACTTTTAGGAAGTTATAACTAACTTGTTATTTTCCAACAATATTGAATTAAAGTATTACCCTAATATCTTTAACTCAATCTTTTTGAATCTTGAATTCTAATTNATATATATATATATATATTTAAATTTGTCCCACAAATTCAAATATCATATATGTAGATATTTATTTAAGACAAGACTTCATGTCCCTATACAATCAATTATGTCTTAAACGGTGTCACCAATGTGACCCATGAATTATCCCTAATTCGTGTCCCAGCTTGGCATCTGGTTCCTGCTCGTGTGTGACCCAGCAGGCCCCACGTGAAGTTGGCAGCAAGTCATCCCTATGACTCACAAGTCGAGAGCGGACTCTAGCAAGCCTTCACGACTACCCAAAATACGTGAGTTATCGTTTAACCCCGAAACGACTTAACCTTAGTACCACCTTGTCTTGATCCCTTTTTGTCCTACGATATTTTGGTCATGGATTAGGCACGGGAAAGTCATCCATAATCCAAACCTCAACTTTCTCGATTCCTTGAGTAAGTCCCTTTTACTAGTGTGGCCACACATTTCTTGGACAGACTCATCGAGGGACCCAGTTAAATATCTCCCATTTTCCATGAGGGACAAAATTCCATCTTGGTCAACCACATTCCTTAGCACGGCAATCAACCAAACCCGTACCTAGCCCTTATGGTTACCCTGCTACGGGTAACGTTAGACTAGGCCAAAGTTTGACAACTACAATGCCGGAATAATGAAGACCTTGTTGGAGATTGTGCCCTAGGGCCAATCATTTTATAGATATGTTGTGAACATATCAATTAATTTATGGAGATAAATTAATGGTTATCATATTATTAGCATGTTTACTATGATAACAGTCTGTGATTAATTATGAGATAATTAATCTAAACTGTCCCTGGTCGCTCATTCAAGTGGGAACTTGAAATGAACTAAGACCAGCATGACCTCGGTGCATAGAGATGCATACACTAGATGTTGGTACGAGAGTCATGGTGCAATTACGTAAGGGAGTTACGAGTTGCTGGACATGACTTGGAGAGTCCTGCATGGGTTTAGTCATCAGCTTGCCTCTCTTGTACACCTGTCACGACGCCTTAGACCTGAGGTCATCATTATTCCGGCGTTGCAGTTGTCAGACTTTGGCTTAGTCTAACGCTGCCCGTAACAGGGTAGTCATAAGGGTTAAGTACGGGTCTGGTTGATTGCCGTGCTGAGGAATGTGGATTGGCCAAAATGGGATTTTGTCCTTCGTTAAAAGAGAGATATCTAACTGGCGCCCTCGATGAGTCTGTCCAGGAAAATGCGTGGCCACGCTGGTAAATGGGACTTACTCAGGGAATCGAGAAAGTTGAGGTTTGGATTATGGATGACTTTCCTGTGCCTAATCCATGACCAAGATATCGTAGGACAATAGGGTCTGTGACATGTTGGTACTAAGGTTAAGTCGGTTTTGGTAAAAACCGATAACTCACATGTTTTGGGTAGTCGTGATGGCTTGCTAGAGTCCGCTCACGACTTGTAGGTCATGGGGATGACCTACTACCAACTTCACGTGGGGCCTGCTAGGTCACACACGAGCAGCAACAGGACACCGTTTAAAAGGGACACGAATTAGGGTTAATTCGTGGGTCACTCCGGTGGCACGATTTAAGACACAGAGGAAATGTCTGGGACATTAGGTCTTGTCTTAATTGATCTACAGTTGTGAAGTATTTAAATTTGTGAGACAAATTTAAATATAATAATTGTTAAATTATTAATGTGGATTAATTATTTACAATTAAAATATTAAGGAAAAATAGTTCAGATAAGGTTCCTAAAAGTTAGGAAATTATTGAATTATAAAATTCCCTAATATTGGCATGAGGGTGGCGCCTCTTTTAGCATTTTAAGTTAATAAAATTGTTTTATTAATTTAAGTCATGAATTTGAATTCAAAAGATTTGATGGAGATATCAAAAGATTTGAATTCAAAAGATTTGATGAGATCTCAAATCAGGATCTTTGGAGAATCATGACTTCCTAAGAGTTAGGAAGGTTTTTGATTTATAAAATTCCAAAGTATTTTTAGAGGCATATGGCGCCTTCTTAGGTGGGGCCCATGGGAGATTTGATCTCTCATTTGATTCTCTAAGATTACGATTTGAATTTAAATTTAATATTATGGTAATATTATAATTTGAAATTCAAGTCATGAAGCCATATTATTATTATAATTTAGAATTATAATATTGCTCTAAAAATAATTATATATAGCCTAGGGCTAGGCGCCTAGGTCATGCATGTGAGTGAGAATTCATTTGTGCAATTTTCATCCTCCTTGTTGAGAGAGATAAAAATCGCCACCTTCAAAACCCTAGCTTCCAAGTGAGGAAATTTTTGGTTCTCAAGAGTTGAGAGGAAAAATCGACTTGGCCTAAGAGTTAGGCAATTCGATTTGTGGTTGCCAAAAATTAGGGTTTGTGAGAGAAGGAAAAACAAGAAGAGTTCTTGTGGGGAATTCTCCATTGCGCCACTTTTGGAGTTTGAATCAAGAAGGAGTTCTTGAGTTCAAATACACTGTAGATTGGTCCCTGGTTCTTTTGGAGAAAAGAACTGAAGGCTAGCACCTTGGTGCCCGAAGAAACTGTTCGTGTGGATTACCGGCAGAGGGAGAACGCTGCGAGTGGACTCCTGGAACACGCCTTGTTCAACCAATCGATTGAAACTCGTGAGGTATACCACTATATTAAAAGTTTTAAATTCTACTAGCGGATCCGTTCGAGAATTTTAGGACCTTGCGTGTTTTTATTTTAATTTTATATTTGCTTACGCTGCGTTAGGCGCCTAGAATTCCCAACAGACCTCAGGTCTAAGGGCATCGTGACAGGTGTACAGGAGAGGCTAGCTCATGACTAAAACCCATGTAGGACTCTTCGGGTCAGTCCAGCAATTTGTAAACCTTTACAAAATTGCACCATGACTCTCGTTCCAGCATCTAGTGCATGCATCTCTATGCACCGAGGTCATGCTGGTCTTAGTTCATTTCGAGTTCCCACTTGAATGAGCGACCAGGGACAGTTTAGATTAATTATCTCATAATTAATCACGGACTGTTATCATAGTAAACATGCTAATAATATGATAACCATTAATTTATCTCCATAAATTAATCAATATGTTCAAAACATATTTACAAGATGATTGGCCCTAGGGCACAATCTCCATCAAACTCCCACTTGCACTAGGTACAATCATTAATCAAACTGTTTCTACACTTAGGAACATCCATTAATGTGTCTAATTCCCATTTGACATTACATGATACTCATGTAAGACCTGTGCTGGGGTTTCATTAGAGGACTGGCAAAATATCCTCGACTGCTACCTTTCATATCTTGATATCACTGTCTCTAGGTGATCATGTCTGAGTATATATATCACTGTCGGAACATCAGTGGGGAAACCCTTTCCCGTTTGGTGTCTTCCTGTCTCTACAGGGTGACCACCAAGCATACTTCAGACACTAGTTTTACAGTCTGCGTCTCTACGCGACCAACACATTCTTGTAGAATCAGCAATCGTTCTCTGCTTGGAACCATTCCAACTCACGATGCCTCTGTTCAGGGAATACATATTTCCGTACTGCGATTTAAATTAATCTTGGTTGGTTTGGAAAACGGGCACCTGTGTAACCACTTACACATCAATTCTACCATAAACCAAGAATTTATCCTTAGTCCTTCTTAAGTACTTAAGGATTTTTATGACAGCTTTCCAGTGATCCTCAACAGGGTCTCAGCTCGTCATACTGAGGGCAAACGACATATCGGGTCAAGTACATCATGATGGATCCTATTGCCGAAGCATAAAAGGATACCACTCATGCGTCCTTGCTCATCAAGTATCTGGAGACACTGACTCTTGCTTAGGACCAATCCTCGATTCATCGGTATGAATCCCTTCTTGAAATCTCGCATACTGGACCCCTTCAGTGTCTCATTCAAGAACGTACTTTGACTCAATTCAAGAAGCCCCGAGAACTATCTCCATAGATCTCTATGCCTAGATTATAGGCAGCTTCTTGTACATCCTTCATTGAGAGTGATTTACCTATCTAAGATTCATAATCTTCAAGATTGTAGTGTCACTTCCAATTAGCAACATGTCAGCGACATGTAGCACCAAGAGTGCAATTGCGCTCCCACTAACCTTCTTGTAAACACAGGACCTATCAGGGTTTTGTAAGAAGCCAAACTCCTTTGGCGCCTTCATCAAAACAATGATAAAATCTTCTCGATAGGTGGCGGGCTCACCACGCTCCTAGAGCAACACATCCCTGCTCTCAATGACCAAAGATCCACATCTTTGAGATTGAGAACGTGTTCTATCAGAACTTCGTTGTCCTTGTGTTATTATAGGAGCTTCCAGAACGCCTTGCGGATCTTCTCTAATTTCCGTCTGTGCCTCTAAAGTGTCTTGTGGATCTTGAATTCCTTCAAGATTTATCTTACTCCCACTATTTCTTTTTGGAAACAAAGAATCCCTTTCTAAAAGGTATCCACCTCTGACTAGAAACACTTTGTTGTCAGATGGGTAGTAGACTTGATACCCCCTTCGTTTCCTTGGGGTATCCCACAAATATGAACTTGAGAATTTTGGGAGACAGTCTATCGTTAGCCCATTGCTTAACATAAACTCAATGTCCCCAAATTTGAGACAAGACATGATGCGAAATAAAAGGAGAAGGACATATTGCAAATATATGGGGTCAAATCCTTTTGAAGAGAGAGGGGATGATGCAAAACACCATGCCAAAGGTTCATTAAAAATCAAGCTGAAAACGTCACTTGAAAAATATGGGCTGAAAGATGAGCAGGAAAACTTGATTTGGGCTCAGAGACTTCAATTTAAAGAGATTGGACCAAGTGTTGCATATATGAAGACTCATTTGGGCTTAAATAATCATATTTTGGGCTTAATTTGATGTTTGTATTTTGGGATTTAGTTTAGTGCGAATTTTATTAATTTTGGGCTAAATCATTTAAAGTCCATTAGTATTTTTAAGAAATTTAAATCAGCATTATTATTTTAATTAGTTGGGCTTCATATTTAAAAGTCCATTAGGGTTTTTATTAGTTGGGTTTAGTGTTTCATGACCCATTAGGGTTTCTTTTCACTTAGAGTATAAATACTCCCATAACACTTTGTAGATTTGAGATTTGAGTTTTATAATATTGTGAGTTTGGTTTATCCAACTTGTGAGAGTGTGTTCTCTCTAGGGTTCTTCATTGAACTTATAGACTTATCAAGGCTTGATCATCCTTGTGGCGTCTTCCAACACTTCAGGTCTTTGTTCGTTCGAGTTCAAGGGTTCAAGTGTGATCATCTAGGCCTTTGTTTAGCTTTCTTGGGGTTGTATATTTCAACTTGGTGGTGGCTTCGTGGGATTTTCCCTTGTGGGTTCGCACCAAGACACTATGGGACTCTTCCCATTCCATATCTCATATGGTGTCTTCTCATCCTTTAGACGAAATGGTTAAGTGTGAAGTCAGCAGCTTCTAGAGCATACCCCTTTTAAGGATGGCGGAAGATCAGTTTGACTCATCATAGATCGAACCATATCTAATAGGATTCGATTCCTCCTCTCGGAAACACCATCCACCATGGGGTTTCAGAAGGAGCAAGTTGTGAGACTATCTCACAGCTTCTAAGATGATCAACAAACTTTTGACTCAAATACTCGTCCTCTCGATCGGATCGAAGGACCTTGATTTTCTTGTCAAGTTAGTTCTCTACTTCACTTTGAAATCTCTATTTCAAAAGACTCCGACTTGTGTTTCAATAGGTAGCCGTAGTTCTAACCTTTTGAAGCAGTTAGCAAGAGTAACTACCTTTAGCTTGGGTACTCATGGGTCCACATACATCACCTATGTATGATCCCCACTAAGTCAGACATTCTTCTACTGCGGTCAGTAAAAGGACGCCTTGTCATCTTTCCATTTAAACAAGATTCGCAAGCATCCTATGATTCAAAATCAATTGAGCTTTAGAAGTTCATCTCTATGAAGCTTCTCTGGGCGTTTTTCGTTTGTATGGACTAAACGACAATTGCCAAAAGTATTTATAGGATTATATTCGATAATCTTAATCCTTTTCGTATCAATGGTATAAATATTGTTATCGTTCTAGTTTTAAGACATAATGATTATCTTTGCAAATCATATAAGCAAATAAACTTTATCTTTATAAAATAGAACACTATTATTTAATGTTTACACATATAAAATCTTCCTTATCTCTATAAAAAGGAGAAACAATGTTTGAACTTTAAAGAATGTACATAACAATAAACTTAGCCCAAAAGGGGCAAATCAAGCTCGCATGTTCCCATAACAGCAACAGCAGCAACCTTTGCTCCATTGTCCACTCATAGGTCCATCTCGCTTCCGTTCAGTTTTTCTACTGTCTGCGAAGTCCCTGCACATCAAATGTGAGAACCACATGCTGTATCCAATACTCAAGTGGTTTAAGTAGAAAAAGAACATTTATAACAAAGATACCTGAAGTAGAGGGCTCAACGCACTTCTTCTTCTTTTGATCTTCCCAATAGTATTTGCATTTTCTCATCGCGTGTCCTGACACTTGACAGAAAGAGTAAAATACATCCTCTAAGGGCTTTGCCTTCTTGGCAGGTTCTTGGTGAGGGTCATCCACTGGCTTGGTCTCACCATCCAGGTTGGTTCCCTTCCTCTTTCCTTCGCCCTTTGTTTTGCTTTCCTTCTTCTGATTCATGGATGCCTCAACAGACTTGAGTATTCCATGCAGCTCGGAAACTGATTTCTCTGTTCCTCTCTTATAAAAGCTTATGACAAACGGGTCTTAACTTTTGGGCAGTGAGCTTAGGATCACATCCGTTGCAAACTCTAGAGGAATAGGAAATCCCAGCCTATCAAGGTGATCTATGTACCCTCTCATCTTCATGACATGGTAACCAACAGATGCACCTTCAGCCATATTGCAAGACATAAGAGCCTTAGTGGTCTCATATCTATCTTGCCTGATCTGGTATCGGAACATTTCCTCGAGACGTGTTATCATCTCATATGACATCAATGTATCCAAGCCCTCATGCAACTTGGGAATCATTGTGTCCACCATCAGGCAAGAGACCTCCAGCGAGTCATCAAAGTGCTTCTCGTAAGCCCTCCATTCAACTCCTAGAGCGCCCTTGGCAGGCTCCTTAGGAATAGGTTTATCCAGAACATAAAGTCTTCTCTCATGGGTGAGAACAATTTTCAGATTATGAAACCAATCGAGGAAATTTGTTCTAGTCAGTTTATCCTTCTCAAGGATAGGTCGCAGTGAAAATGTTGAACTATTAATTGCCATTTGATTCTACAATTTAAAATATGAAAGTTTAATTAGCAGAATATAAAATATATCCACCATTTTATAAAACCCAGTAAAATTTATTATTAGTGGCTAAGACCCATATTTCACCAAAGTTTACCGTCGCGTAGGCGATCATGCACCTTTTGGCTATTTAGGTAGGTAACTCCTTACCAATCACATCTCTATGTGACTCTTAGATCCTTATGGGACTGTATCATCATATGATACTTATTATGGCATGTTTATCCCATCTAATGCCTTGAGGTCCAAAACCGTTTTGATAACCCCATTAAGTCACACGGTAAAACATGTGAATGGCTAGGTTCAAAACAACGAGGCCGAAGCCCAACCCCATATCATCAAGGCCCAACTACAATATGTGTCGCGTAGGCGATCACCGTATTCAAAGAACCAAGATTTCAATGAAAAATAAAATTACAAGAGAATAAACCCCAGTTGCATTGAGGTATAAACTGAAAGTAAAATTACATAAGAGTAGAGGGAGACGACACGTAGGCCGTATTTACCGAAATAAACCTCCTAGAGCCATATCCAACACCACACAATTCAAATATGAACAATTCATACAATTATGTCAAACACGGCATACAACACATATTAAAAACCATTTTTAAAATTGTGTTCAACTTAGGGTCTGTGCAATTTTAACATGCCTTTCTTGAAATTAGGCCTATTATCAACAATTATAAAATTCTAGAATCTCATTCAAGAATTTAAATTATTGATCCCCAAAAATTTATAAAATTCATAATTTTAATAAATTTTCAGCCACCTTTATAATATTATAATTAAAACACTTTTAATTATAATTATACAGGATTTTCAATTTTGGCCTTAAAATTCAAGAAAATTTTTCCAATCGATCTTATCGATTCCATATGTATCATATACATATAATTTGCACCTTATATTGTAAATCGACATTTAAGGAAAAACGTTCGGTGGATTTTTCGTAAAACCAAAATTGTGATTGAAAGCGGTAAACACACATACCATACATCATATGTACACATAAACAGTTTTAAATCCAGAACTAGCGTGGCTCTGATACCACTGTTGGGAATTCAAGGCGCCAAACGCAGCGGAAGCAGAAAAAAAAATAAAATTAAAACTTTAAACTTAAAATGCACCAGGGCCAGAATTTCCGAACGGATCCGCTAGCTGAATTTAAAACTTTTAGATAGTGGTATACCTCACGAGTTTCAATCGGTTTGGTTGTACGGGGCGTGTCCCAGAAGTCCACGTGAGCGTCCTTCCTCCGCCGGTGATCCACACGAACAGTTTTGGAGATGCCTAGGTGCTAGCCTCCTTCACTTCTCCAAGTGAATCAGGGACCTCTATCTACGGTGTTCTTTAATTCAAGAACTCTTCTTGAATTTCCAAGAACAAGATGGCGCCTATGATCAAGAATCCAATTCTTGATCTCACACAACCTTGTCACACAAACCCTAAACTCCTTTAGAGTTGTGCGCTCTCTGTAGAAAAACTAAGGTTGCATTTTCTCTCTCCTCACCAAGAGCCAAAAATCGAATTTTTCCTCTTGTGATGAACTAGGCTAAAGTCGATTTTTCCCTTGTGCATGGCCTCTCTCATGGAAGTCGACTTAGGCTTTCTTATTTATAGGGTTTGGGGAGTTTGATAATTATAATTAGGGAATCCCTAAATTACAGGATTATCAAATTATAAAATTATGAGATCTCTATATCATAATTTTAGGACTTGAATTCCTAATTAAAATATTACCTTAATATTTCAATTTGAATTCAAAATGCAATATTTGAGAATCAAATTGGAAGATCAAATCTTCCCCAAGATCCCCAAGTCATGCGCCATCCCCTTCCAATATTTGTTGGAATTTAATAAATTAAAATAACAATCCTAACTTTTAGGAAGTTATTACTAACTTGTTATTTTCCAACAATATTGAATTAAAGTATTACCCTAATATCTTTAACTCAATCTTTTTGAATCTTGAATTCTAGTTTATTATCTAATTAAAATATTACACTAATATCTTTAATTCAATTCATCCTAGAATTCGAATTCCCCTATAAATATTGAATTGAAATATTACCTTAATATTTTTAATTCAAGCCTTTGAAATCTAGATCAAATCTATGAATTCAAATTCAAGCCATGATTTTAATTAACAAAAATTTTTTATTAATTAAAATATTTTATATGAGGCGCCAACCTCCTTCCTATTGTCCCAATATTAGTGAATTTAATAAATCAATAATTTCCTAACTCTTAGGAACATTATCCAATTTATTATTCCCTAATATTATAAATAGGAATACAATTGTAAATAGACTAATCATATTATCTATTTAACAAATATATATATATATATATTTAAATTTCTCCCACAAATTCAAATATCATATATGTAGATATTTATTTAAGACAAGACTTCATGTCCCAATACAATCAATTATGTCTTAAACGGTGTCACCAATGTGACCCACGAATTATCCCTAATTCGTGTCCCAGCTTGGCATCTGGTTCCTGCTCGTGTGTGACCCAGCAGGCCCCACGTGAAGTTGGCAGAAAGTCATCCCTATGACTCATAAGTCGAGAGCGGACTCTAGCAAGCCATCACGACTACCCAAAATACGTGAGTTATCGTTTAACCCCAAAACGACTTAACCTTAGTACCACCTTGTCTTGATCCCTTTTTGTCCTACGATATTTTGGTCATGGATTAGGCACAGGAAAGTCATCCATAATCCAAACCTCAACTTTCTTGATTCCTTGAGTAAGTCCCATTTACTAATGTGTCCACACATTCCTTGGACTGACTCATCGAGGGCCTAGTTAAATATCTCCCATCTTTCATGAGGGACAAAATTCCATCTTGGTCAACCACATTCCTCAGCACGGCAATCAACCAAACCCGTACCTAGCCCTTATGGTTACCTTGCTACGGGTAACGTTAGACTAGGCCAAAGTTTGACAACTACAACGCCGGAATAATGAAGACCTCAGGTCTAAGGGCATCGTGACAGGTGTACATGAGAGGCTTGCTCATGACTAAAACCCATGCAGGACTCTCCGGGTCAGTCCAGCAATTTGTAACCCTTTACACAATTGCACCATGACTCTCGTTCCAGCATCTAGTGCATGCATCTCTATGCACCGAGGTCATGCTGGTCTTAGTTCATTTCAAGTTCCCACTTGAATGAGCGACCAGGGACAGTTTAGATAAATTATCTCATAATTAATCACGGACTGTTATCATAGTAAACATGCTAATATTATGATAATCATTAATTTATCTCAATAAATTAATCAATATGTTCAAAACATATTTACAAGATGATTGGCCCTAGGGCACAATCTCCATCGAATCCTAGGCGCCAAACGCAGCGGAAGCAGAAATATTAAATAAAATTTAAAGCGCCTAGTCCTAGAATTCCCAAACGGATCCGCTAGCAGAATTTAAAACTTTTAGATAGTGGTATACCTCACGAGTTTCAATCGGTTGGTTGTACAAGGCGTGTCCTAGAAGTCCACTCGCAGTGTCCTCCCTCCGCTGGTGATCCACACAAACAATTTGTCGGGCACCAAGGTGCTAGCCTTCTGTTCTTTTCTCCAAAAGAACTAGGGATCAAATCTACAGTGTATGAACTCAAGAACTCCTTCTTGATTCAGGAACAAGGTGGCGCAAGGAGCAAGGAAACACAAAACTCCTTTTGTTTTCCTACTCTAAAAAACCTAGCTCTGGAACCAGGCGAATTTTCTCTAACACCTTAGGAAAATTCGACCTCTTCTCTCTCTAAGACCAAAGTGGCGATTTTCACTCTCTCTCTACAAGGAGGAAGAAAATTCACAAAGTGAGCTAGGGTTTGGGCTAGGGGGGGCAAGTCGACTTGCTCCCTATTTATAAACATAATTTTTGGTGATTTTAATATTCCTAAAATCATGATATTCCAATAATATTATAATTATAGGACTTGAATTTCTAATTGAAATATTACCTTAATATTTCAATTTAAATTCAAAATGCAATCTCTGAGAATCAAATGAAAGATCAAATCTTCCCATGGGACCCATAGAGCAATGCGCCATCTCCTCCCCTTTTTATCTTAAAATTTTATAAATCAAAAACATTCCTAACAATTAGGAAGTCATAATTCTCCAAAGATTCTGAGTTGAGATCTCACCAAATCTATTTGATTCAAATCTTTTGATATCTCCATCAAATCTTTTGAATTCAAACTCATTATTTAAATTAATAAAACAATTTGGCTTAAGTGCACTTTTGGTCCCATAACTATGAATGAGGCGCCACCCTCAAACCAATATTGGGGAATTTTATAAATCAATAATCTCCTAACTTTTAGGAATCTTATCTGATTTATTTTTCCCTAATATTTTAATTGTAAATAATTAATCCTTATTAATCATTTAACAATTATTATATTTAAACTTGTCCCACAAATTTAAATATTTCACAACTGTAGATTATTTAAGACAAGACTTAATGTCCCAGACATTTTACTATGTCTTAAATTGTGCCACCGGAGTGACCCACAAATTAACCCTAATTCGTGTCTCTTTAAACGGTGTCCTGATCCTACTCATGCGTGACCCAGCAGGCCCCACGTGAAGTTGGCAGCAAGCCATCTCTATGACCTACAAGTCGTGAGCGGACTCTAGCAAGCCATCACGACTACCCAAAACACATGAGTTATCATTTTTACCAAAACCGACTTTAACCTTAGTACCACCTTGTCATAAACCCTATTGTCACACGATATCTTGGTCACGGATTAGGCACAGGAAAGTCATCCATAATCCAAACCACAACTTTCTCGATTTCTTGAGTAAGTCCCAATTTGCTGAGTGGCCACTCCTTTCCTTGGACAGACTCATCGAGGGCGCCAGTTAGATATCTCTCATCTAATGAGGGACAAAATCCCATCTTGGCCAATCCACATTCCTCAGCGCGGCAATCAACCTAACCCGTACTTAGCCCTTATGGCTACCTTGCTACGGGCAACGATAGACTAAGCCAGAGTCTGACAATTGCAACGCCAGAATAATGATGACCTTAGGTCTAAGGCGTCGTGACAGGCATACAGGAGAGGCAAGCTGATGACTAAACCCATGCAGGACTCTCCGGGTCAGTCAAGCAACTTGTAACCCTTTACATAGTTGCACCATGACTCTCGTTTTAGCATCTAGTGCATGCATCTCTATGCACCGAGGTCATGCTGGTCTTAGTTCATTTTCACTCCCATGAAAACAATCGACCAGGGACAGGTTTAGATTAATTATCTCATAATTAATCATGGACGCTATCATAGTAAACATGCTAATTATGATAACTGAATAATTTATCTCTATAAATTAATCCAAATGTTCATAACATTTCACATAAAATGATTGGCCCTAGGGCACAATCTCCAACACTTACACACTAGAATTCTCTTGCTCTCACATCTCTCAAATTCTAACTTGAGCGTCAGAGTATTCTTCGCAGGGCCCCCCTGTGAAGCTTTTGTAGGTACTTGGACACTCAAGCCTTGCTCTTGCAGCCCACACATTTGAACTAGGTAAGCTCATCTGTTTTCTAGTTTATCATTGGCGCCGTCTGTGGAGACTCGTACGCCGTGTGTTCTTCACCACGTGCTCCTCACCACATTTTACATACGTGAGCTCTTGTGCTCATTTCTCTTGCTTTTTATCAAAAGCAAACTCACCGACGTTTATCATTTGAACTAGGTGAATCATTTCTCGCTATGGCCAATCTCGAGCACTCTATTGGGAAAACACAGAGCGCCGCGCAGCGGAAGCAAAAATGAAAATTTAAAATTAAATGGCGCATGTTGGGAATTCTAGGCACCTAACGCAGCGGAAGCAAATATAAAATTAAAATAAAAACACGCCAGGTCCTAAAATTCCCGAACGGATCCGCTAGTAGAATTTAAAACTTTTAAGATAGTGGTATACCTCACGAGTTTCAATCGGTTGGTTGAACAAGGCGTGTGCAAGGAGCCCACTCTCAGCGTTCTCCCTCTACCGGTGATCCACACGAACAGTTTCTTCGGGCACAAAGGTGCTAGCCTTCAGTTCTTTTCTCTAAGAGAACTAGGGACCAATCTACAGTGTATTTGAACTCAAGAACTCCTTCTTGATTCAAATAAGGTGGCGCAAAGAAGAAACCCCCCACAAGAACTCCTTCTTGCCTTTTCTTCTCCCACAAACCCTAATTTTGGTAACCTCAAATCGAATTTCCTAACTCCTTAGGCAAACTCGATTTTTCCCTCTCAACTCTTGAGAACCAAAATTTTCTTCACTTGGAAAACTAGGGTTTGATGATGGTGATTTCTCTCTTCTCTCTCTACAAGGAGGAAGACCAAAAATCAAAAGTGGAGTCTCATACATATGCATTAGGCGCCTAGCACCCTTATATATACATATATATAATTATTTTTAGAGCATTATTATAATTCTAAATCATAATAATATGGCTTTCATGAATTGAATTTCAAATTTAAATATTACCATAATATTTAATTTAAATTCAAATGGTAATCTTAGAGAATCAAATGAGAGATCAAATCTCCCCAAAAGATCCTTTAAGATGGCGCCATATTGCTCATATTATCCTTGAAATTTTATAAATCAAAAAACCTTCCTAACTCTTAGGAAGTCATGATTCTCCAAAGATCCTGATTTGAGATCTCACCAAATCTATTTGAATTCAAATCTTTTGAATTCAAATTATTATTTAAATTAATAAAACAATTTTATTAACCTTAAATCACCAAAAGAGGCGCCACCCTCATGCTCCATTATTAGGGAATTTTATAATTCAATAATTTCCTAACTCTTAGGAATCTTATCTGAATTATTTTTCCTTAATATTTTAATTGTAAATAATTAATCCCCATTAATCATTTAACAATTATTATATTTAAATTTGTCCCACAAATTTAAATACTTCACAACTGTAGATCAATTAAGACAAGACCTAATGTCCCAGACATTTCCTCTGTGTCTTAAATCGTGCCACCGGAGTGACCCACGAATTAACCCTAATTCGTGTCCCTTTTAAAACGGTGTCCTGTTCCTGCTCGTGTATGACCCAGCAGGCCCCATGTGAAGTTGGCAGTAAGTCATCTCCATGACCTACAAGTCATTGAGCAGACTCTAGCAAGCCATCACGACTACCCAAAACACGTGAGTTATCGTTTTTACCAAAACCGACTTAACCTTAGTACCACCTTGTCAAAGACCCTATTGTCACACGATATCTTGGTCATGGATTAGGCACAAGAAAGTCATCCATAATCCAAACCTCAACTTTCTCGATTTCCTGAGTAAGTCCCATTTACCAGCGTGGCCACGCATTTCCTTGACAGACTCATCGAGGGCGCCAGTTAGATATCTCTCATTTAACGAGGGACAAAATCCCATCTTGGCTAATCCACATTCCTCAGCACGGCAATCAACCAGACCCGTACTTAGCCCTTATGGCTACACTGTTACGGGCAACGTTAGACTAAGCCAAAGTCTGACAACTGCAATGCCGGAATAATGATGACCTCAGGTCTAAGGCATCGTGACAGATGTACAGGAGAGGCAAGCTAATGACTAAACCCATGCAGGACTCTCCGGGTCAGTCCAGCAACTCGTAACCCCTTACGTAATTGCACCATGACTCTCGTACCAGCATCTAGTGCATGCATCTCTATGCACCGAGGTCATGCTGGTCTTAGTTCATTTCAAGTTCCCACTTGAATGAGCGACTAGGGACGGTTTAGATTAATTATCTCATAATTAATCACGGACTGTTATCATAGTAAACATGCTAATAATATGATAACCATTAATTTATCTCCATAAATTAATTGATATGTTCTCAACATATCTATAAAATGATTGGCCCTAGCGCACAATCTCCATCAGACTCCCACTTGCACTAGGTACAATCATTAATCTAACTGTTCCTACTCTAGGAACATCCATTAATGTGTCTAATCTCCATCTGACATTACATAATGCCCATGTAAGACCTGTGCTAGGGATCTCCATATGACATTACTGTTCCTAACATTGTCATAAGAGGATCGACAACTTCATCCTCGTCTGCTACTTTAACATATCTTGATATCACCATCTCTAGGTGATCATGTCTGAGTGCATATATATATATATATATATCACTGTCGGAACATCAGTGGGGATCCAATCCCATTTGGTGTCTTCCTGTCTCTACAGGGTGACCACCAATCACACCTCAGACATTAGTTTTACGGTCTGCGTCTCCATGCGACCAACCCTTTTGTTGTAGAATTAGCGATCGTGCTCCGCTTGGAACTCTTTCCAACTCACGATGCCACCGTTCAGGAGAAACACGTATCCATACTGCGATTTTATCTTGGTAGGTTTTGGAAAACGGGCACCTACGTAACCCCTTACACATTTATTCCACCATAATCCAACATTTCATCCTCAGTTCTTCCTAAGTACTCAAGGATGCTTATGACAGCGGTCCAATGATACTCACCAGGGTTTCGTTGGAACCGGCTTGTCACGCTCAGGGCAAACGACTCATCTGGTCGAGTACAAGCATGATGGATCCTATTGCCGAAGCATAAGGGATGCCACTCATGTGCCCTCGCTCAACAAGTGTCTTGGGACACTGTTTCTTGCTCAGGGTCAATCCTTGATTCATCGACATGAATCCCTCTGGAGTCTTGCATACTAAACCCCTTCAGTACCTCATCCAAGTCCGTACTCTGACTCAATCCAAGAAGCCTACCAGATCTATCTCTATAGATCTTAATGCCTAGAATATAGGCAGCTTCTTCCTTCATTGAAAAGATTTCCAAACCAAGATTCACAATCTCTAAGGTTGGAACATTATTTCCAATGCGAAATATGTCATTGACATATAGCACCAAGAACACAATTGTGCTCCCACTAACCTTCTTGTAAACACAAGGTTCATCAGGGTTTTGTAAGAAGCCAAACTCTTTGACTACTTCATCAAAACGATGATTCCAACTCCGTGATGCTTGCTTCAATCCATAAATGGATTTCCAAAGTTTGCACACCTTTACTGGTTCCTCAGGACATTCAAACCCCTCAGGTTGTGTCGCACACACCCTTGGGCAGCCTTCCATGCTGCTTTGACATCCATTTGCCATATCTCATAGTCATAATATGCGACTATGGCAACCAGGATCCTAATGGTCTTGGCCATTGCAATAGGGGAAAAGGTTTCGTCATAGTCAATACCATGACGTTGCATAAAACCCTTTGCAACTAGCCTAGCCTTGAAGACGTTGGCATTGCCATCCATGTCTGTTTTCTCCTTAAAAACCCACTTGCACCTTACGGGTTTTACCCCTTCGGGTGAGGCGACCAAGGTCCATACCTTGTTGTCATACATGGACTATATCTTTAGTCTTCATGGCTTCAACCCATTTCTCAGAGTTGGGATGATAGCTTCTTGATAGGTGGTAGACTCACCACGCTCTATGAGCAACACATCCCTGTTTTCAGTCACCAAAGATCCACATCTTTGTGGTTGAAAACGTGTTCTATCAGAACTTCGTTGTCCTTGTGTTATTAGAGGAGCTTCCACAACACCTTGTGGTTCTTCTCTAGTTTCCGTCTGTGCCTCTGAGGTGCCTTGTGGATCTTGAACTCCTTCAAGATCTCCCTTACTCCCACTGTTTCTTTTGGAAACAAGATCCTTCTCTAAGAAGATCAACTTCTGACTACAAACTATTTGTTGTCAGATGGGCAGTAAACATAGTATCCCCTCGTTTCCTTGGGGTACCCTACAAGCACCTTTTGGGAGATAGTTTATCGTTTGCTTAACGTAAACTTCACATATGGTGTCTTGTCATATGGTGTCTTGTCAACTGCCTTAGACGGAACACGGTTAAGTGTGAACACGACAGCTTCTAAAGCATATCCTCAAAAGGATCGTGGAAGATCGGTTTGACTCATCATAGATCGAACCATATCTAATAGAGTTCGATTCCTCCTCTCGGAAACACCATCCCCATGGGGTTTCAGAAGGGGTAAGTCGTGAGACCATCTCAATGCTTCTAAGATGATCAACAAATTCTTGACTCAAATACTCGTCTTCTCGATCGGATCGAAAGACCTTGATTTTCTTGTCAAGTTAGTTCTCTACTTCACTTTGAAATCTCTATTTCAAAAGACTCCGACTTATGCTTTAATAGGTAGCCCAAGTCAAAACTATTGAAGCTGTTTGTAAGAATAACCACCTTCAGCTTGGGTACTCATGGTTCCTCATACATCACCATGTATGATCCCCAACAAGTCAGATGCCCTCTCACTGTGGCCAATGAAAGGCGCCTTTGTTATTTTCCAAGTAAGCAAGATTCGCAAGCATCATATGATTTAAAATCAAATGAGCTTAGAAGTCCATCTCTATGGAGCTCCTCTAGGCGTTTCTCGTTTATATGGCCTAAACGACAATGCCAAAGGTATATAGGATTAGATTCGCTAACATAAATCCTTTTCGTATCGATGTTATAGATATTGTTATCGTGTTAACGTTCAAATTTCAAGATGCAATGATTACTTTGCAAATCACCATAAGCAAATAAACATCATCTTAATGAATTGAACACCATTCTTTTCAGTTAACACATGCGAAATCGTCCTTATCTCATAAGAAAGAGAAGCATTGCTTGAACTTTAAAGAAGGTTCATGATAACAATAATTTAAGCCCAGAGGGCAAAACAAGCTCGCATGTTCCTACAGCAACAGCAGCAACCCTTGCTCTATTGCCCACTCGTAGGTCCATCTCGCTTCTGTTCAGCTTTCTACTGTCTCTAAGACCCTTCACATCAAATGTGAAAACCACATGCTGTATCTAATACCGAAGCGGTTATAGTAGACAAGTGAACGTCTATAACGAAGATACCAGAAGTAGAGATCTCATCTCTCCTTTTATTTATTTGATCTTCCCAATACAATTTGCAATTTCTCAAAAGGCAAATTGCATCCTTTTAAAGCCTTGCCTTCTTGGCAGGTAGTGGGTTAGGCTCAGCCGCTGGCTTGGTCTCACCAAACTCGGCGTCTCCTTTCCTCTTTCCTTTGCCCTTCCCTTTCCCCTGATTTTGGAACATTTCCTTGAGATGTGTGACCATCTCTACAGCCAACAATATTCCCTTGTTCAACTCTTGAACTATCGTGGCTAGCATCAAGGCAAGTGACGTCCACAGAGTCATTGAAGTGCTTCTCCAACCAGTTTGTTGGGAAATCATAGGGTCAGCGCAGCGGAAAACACGGTAAATTAAAAAATTTTGGCTTCCCTATGATTCCTTCCAGGATCCACTATCAACATTTATATCAGTTAAAGAAAGAAATTTACCAAAATTCAATCGGTGCAAATAGACCGCGAGTTGAGAAGTCCACTCCAAGTGTTCTTCCTCTGCCGGTGATCCACACGAGCAGTTTGGTAGATGCCAGGTGCTAGCCTCCTTCACTTCTTCCCAAGTGAAAACGGGAACGGTTATCTATGAATCTTGAAGAACCAAGAACAGTTCTTGATTCCAAGATAGGTGGCGCAAGAAACACACAAGAAACTAGGTGTTTTAGGGTTTAGGTCAATATTCTCTCTCTAAAGGAAGAACACAACTTTCTCTCTCTAAAACTCAAGCTTGGCGATTTTCTTCTCTCTTTAGGATGAACTAGGCGAAATTTTGTCTCACAAAATTATCTACCTCTTCCTCTCCATGTGTGCTTATATAGCTTCTCATTCCTAGAGTTTGGGTTTCACTAAACCATTTAGTGAATCTCTCAAATCTTGGATAAGCATTCCCAATATCTTTGATTTATAATATTACACTAATATTATAATTCAAAAACCTAATGGGTAAATCGAAATCTTGGCCTACAAGATCAAATCTTGAAACCAAATCTTGATTCCTCAAATCCTATTGGTTGGAATGAGTCATGAGGATTTAAATTTATAATTAAAATATTACCTTTATAATTTAAATTAAAATCGATTTGGCTCATATCTTAAACTCAAAATGCAAGATCAAATCTTGCACCCCAA
>QANZ01027579.1:78073-180390 GCA_003254925.1 Chamaecrista fasciculata | reverse complement strand
TTTCTTTGCTTGATAGTGATTATTGATGGCTCTGCACATTATTGATGATTCTCTCTAGATACTACATATAAATGTTAGAGATTTTTTATCCAAAGAAGATAAAAATACAAATACAGGTTGTTGAGTACTCATTTGATTGACAACGTGAAAGTTTTTCAGATTATCTGCTATTGATAGTACTACTAATTTAGGAGCAGGGACCTCATTTGAAAGTTTCACAAAGTTTTGCATTGCACTTTAACATCATATTTCAGCACAGGTTCAAGAGGCATCAATGTGCCAAGAATTAAAATTGTGCCATCAAAATCTGAAATATATATACTCAGAGATCATCCTTTACAAAGAGTTTGATCAAAATATAGCATTCATGTACCATATATATTTGTAATAAATTACTCTCAAATGTTCCTAAAACATACTGGACAACTCTAGCTGCGCCCAAAATACAATTTCTCCTACATGTTCCAATAGCCAAGATTTGAAACTTCTCATGTGAAGAGAGACAAAGACATATTACTTTTACATGAATGAAAATGCATAATTGTATATCACCAGGGAGATTTTGCTAGTTCTTCAAACACATCCTCCCAATTCTCATAGTTCAGGCTTTTCAATCTTAGCATCGTGTCTATCGATAGACTTTTGAACCTCCAAAATTTTGTCTTGTAAAACATTCTTCTCTTGTTCAGCTTGATGTCTTTCAAGCTTCAAGTCCCCGTACTTTTGAGAAGAAAGTCTTACAAGAAAAAAGTTTTGGATGTTCAAGAGTCTACCGATAGATTTTGGCCCTGAAGTTTTGGGTGGGATTAGGATGGCAGAATCCATGGTCACTTTCAATGAAGTCACAAGCATTAAGAATTTCAGCATCCAGGTAAATGGTCTTGTTATTGACTCAAAAATCCCCAAACACCTCAAGATCAAGTACTATGAACTTTGCTGCAGTCAAGGGATGTTCCTTCACGCGAATCTTCTACCGGATCTTAACTGTAAACTTGAGGCTGGAATGATCTTTGAAACCATAAATATTGTTGATGCCATTAGAGTCAGCAAGATCACAACTTCCCAAGAGAGTTTTGCAGCATGGTACACAACTTTGAGATCCTTTGAAGCACTGCGCATGAACATTAGTTGTTTAAGCCTAGCAAGCACGAAACCAATGTTCATGCGCAATGATTCAAAGGATCTCAAAGTTGTGTACCATGTAGCAAAACTCTCTTGGGAGTTGTGATCTTGCTAGCTCTAATGGCATCAACAATATTAATGGTTTCAAAGATCATTCCAACCACAAGTTTACAGTTAAAATCCGGTAGAAGATTTTCGTGAAGGAACATCCCTTGACTGAAGCAAAGTTCATAGTACTTGATATTGAGGTGTTTGGGGATTTCTGAGTCAATAACAAGACCATTTACCTGGATGCTGAAATTCTCAATGCTTGTGACTTCATTGAAAGTGACCATGGATTTTGCCATCCTAATCCCACCCAAAACTTCGGTAGACTCTTGAACCTCCAAAAATTTGTCTTGTAAGACTTTTTTCTCTTGCTCTCTTGTTTAGGTCCTCCTCTCTACCGCACCTACTTCCAGGATTATCATTCACGCTCTGACTAAAAACATGAATATATCAAATTAGTTCAATTAAGCACCATATTATAATCCACTAATCATCATTTATCATTGTGCATTTTGCAAATATAATGTTTACTTACCTGCTTCCTACAAGTGAAAGCATCTAGGGAAGTGATCGAGAGATGAGTTTATAGTTTGGGATGTGAGTAAAAGGATTGATGGTGAGGTGATGTCTCTGCTTCCATTTCCATCTATGAAATGATCTTATTCCCTACTACCTACAACCTATAGATCAGAGATCAGGCAAATGTTGAAGGTGTTTTGAGTTTGCGTGATGTCTCTTCAGAAGATTATGGCTATTTATAGATGAAGGTTCATCTGGACTCGATCCACGTAACAGATAAGGATATCAAGCAAGAATTGTGTGTGCTGACTCATTATGAGCTGGTCACGTGGTGCTTGAGGTGAAGGATCATCTGGACTTGATCCACATAAGAGATAAGAATATCAAGCAAGATTTGCGTGTGCTGACTCATTATGAGCTGGTCACGGGGTGTTCGAGGTGAAGGTTCATCTGAACTTGATCCACGTAACAAATAAGGATATCACGCAAGAATTGCGTGTGCTAACCCATTATGAGCTGGTCACGTGGTTCTCGAGGTGATGATTCATCTGGACTTGATCCATGTAACAGATAAGGATATCAAATAAGAATTGTGTGTACTCATTATGAGCTGGTCACATGGTGCTTGAGGTGAAGGTTCATCTGGACTTGATCCACGCAACAGATAAGGATATCAAGCAAGTATTGCTTGTGCTGACTCATTATGAGTTGGTCGCGTGGTTTTCGAGGTGAAGGTACATATGGACTTGATCCACATAACAGATAAGGATATCAAGCAAGAATTGCGTGTGCTGACTCATTATGAGCTGGAGCCGCTTACTCTTGCGATAAAAAAGGTTTATAAAGGTTATAATTATCAATTTTCTAAAAATGGTTTTGCAAATTTAGTAAAAATAAATAAATAATACCAATTATTATTTTGATTTATTGTCTGAGATTTCATTATATAGATTTGTTTTCTCTTTGTTTTTGGTAAATTATTTACTATTTATTTATTAAAAAAATGAGCATTCCATCTATTGTGAGACCTATATAATCATACTATTCTTTTGGTATATAAATATAATATAGAAGTAAATTTAGATTGATTCACATCCTTCACAATTTAAAATCACCTGGGTACTCAGAAAGATGTAATGGATTTCTTTCTTTCTTGTCCTCTAGATCAAAAATAAATTCACATTAAGCTGCCTGTACATCCAAAATAAATTTATATTAAGTCCCTCCCACCTCAATTAGTATCTTATAGGTATAGGAAATTATTAATATAGTTTATTTCAAGAATATACAATATAGTTATTGGATTATATAAACGTGCAATGTTAGATTAGTTCTTAATGTTTAAAGTGGTTGATTTAATTTTAAAAATTTATAACTAGTTACAGGGTAATCTCTTTATACACACTTTAATATATATTACTATATATATATAATTAANCAATAAGAGGAATGTTTATCAAATTATTACAAATAAATAATAAATAATTTACCAAAAACAGAGAAAACAAATATATATATATAATGAAATCTGAATAAATTATCCAAAATAATAATTGTTATTCTTTATGAATTTTTTTATTAATTTAATGAAACCATTAAAAAAAATTAGGATTTATTACCTTTATAAATCTCTTTCCATCACAAGAGTAAGCTAGCAGCCCATAATGAGTCTGAACGAGTCTTTGCTGCGAACACCAAGAGACCAAAAAAAAAAAATGGCTATCAAGATAAATAAATCTTTTAATTTGTCCAATTCTCTTTTCTTCCTTCTTGTCCATTTCATTTCCATTATAAATAGTGGGTGAACCCTTACCCTAACAACAACATATCACAGATTGTGCACCGCCAAGTTTGTTCAAACAAAGAAGTCCTAATAGGCTAATAGCCCACATTGACTATTTTCATGAGCCTATTGCTCTAAGAAGCCTCAATCTCAATCTCACCTTCATTTGCTGGTTTTCTATGGTTTCACTTTTGATAGAAATCGACTGAAATGTTTATGATATTTGAGCTTGATCTCTTTCCATCATTTTTTAATACAATCGATATCAACAAAGCTTCTTCTCTAGTGTTGTCAGGGTTTTCAATGAACAATGTCAAAAGTGCAACAACTAAACCATTTGAACCAAGAAACACAGTGGAGATAGGTTTTTCCAGATTGACTATCAATATCAATATCAACTAAACCATCATTTTTTAATACAATCAATATCACCAAAGGCCTTTCTTAATGATCCAGATTGACTAAGTCAATGAATTCAATCTTGTTTGGTGATGATAGGTTTTTCCACAACAAACAATATTGAGTTCATTGATTTAGTCAACATGGATGATGAAGAAATGTTTTCGTTGATAGGTATTTTCACAGCGTTTCTTGGTTCAAATGGTTGAGTTGTAACACTTCTAATACAAGTCATTGAAAACCCTACAAATGCTTAAGAAGAACTTGTTAATATTGATAGCACTCAAAAGGGTATTATTCCCATAGAGTCGAACTCGAATGTCACAAACATTTCGGTTCGCTTTTTGACAAAAGAGAAACCATAGCAAATTTGGCCAAATGATGGCGTGATTGATGATTGAGGCATCTAAGAGTAATCTTTTCATGCATCGCACGAGAATAATCAATGTGGGCAATTAGGGCTTCTTCACAATAATCCTTGGTTAAACTACAAAAAGTTGGGCAATTAGCAAAAAAAAAAAAAAAAAAAATTAGGTGCCAATGTCAAAAGTTTTTATCTCCCTCTTCTTATTTTATTCAGTTTCCCAATCAATAACCTTGCTTAACAATCTTCTACACTCTGTCGATAACAATCTTCTGTTGGGGATTTCTCACGATAATTTCGAGTCGCGTCTCTAGGACACTGTCCTGAAGAGATATTCCGGTATCCCACTGATTAGAAACCGGCACTCTCACAGGATTAAACGAAATCTTCCTCAATGTCACACAGAGAGGGATACAGAATAGCAAAAGTAATTTTAGAGACTCTGATACAAAAGAAGAAAGAGGGAGGCTTCTCATGATTTAGAAACTAGGGTTCTCATATATATATAATAGGTCTAATAAAATATTTATTTAATTATAATAATTAATAAAATATTTTATTAATTATTATAATTAATAAAATAAAGTACCAAAAATAACCTCAACCCTCATATCTCTTTTGTGCAGGCAATGTGGACTTATTTTACACACCCAATATTAGACTTAGGTCCAACATCTTCTACACTGACGATTCACCACCAAGTTGGGAAACCATTTTGATTGATTCGAAAACTAAACTGTGTAGGTAATGTTTGGACCTCTACTTTATGATTTTCTTTTTCTTTTTTTTTTCCTTTTTTTGTTGTGGATTTTGTATAGCGTTTTGTGTGCTTAGGTTTTAATTGATATATTAGTACCATTTTGAGCTTGAAGAGCCTCCTTGATCTACTTAATTTTAGATGTAATGATGTTAGTGATTAAAAATTGATTTAGCTTGTCCTTTGAACTTGTTATGCCTCTCGTGTGCGCTGAAATCTTTAGTAATGTTTCCAGATCTAATGATGAGCAATGTTTTGCATTTTTTCAACATTTGTCAAGTCTTTTTACCATGCTATCATGTTGTGTCTTCATTCTACTAACATCTCTTCTTTCCATGATTTTGGTGTTATGTTTTGGTTTTAGGATTCTCTTGGACTTATTTTTCAAGCTACCAGTCTATGATTGAAAGAGTTGGAAGGTCTCAAGTTATCAACAAAAAGTTGGTCCATGTGATAAGTGGTTTGATATCGCTTAAGTCGTGGGTTCGAGACTTTGTGAATTCAACTATCTCTATTGGAAGACTCTCCAACCATCGTCAAGTGTGAGATGCGAGTCGAGTCTAAATTAATCTAGATGAAGTCTTAGATACTGAACAAACAAAAAAAACTTCTTAGAACTTCCCGGCAGTTATATTTTTCTTAGCTGACTTATAGTTTTGTTCCTTCTTCAAAGTATCTATGATAATGTTTTATTGTTGTGCATTTTCCATGGCTTGCTATGATAATTATAGCCGGGTAAAATGTAAATTGATTTCTGTGTTTTTTTTCTTAATAGCTTGCTTACGGGGTTTTTTTATTTTAATAAAACAAAAAATATATTTATGTATTGGGATCAACTTTTTTTTTTTGTTATTTCCCTATATGGGATACGCGTTGGCCCGGTTCGATTTCAGACCGAGCCAACCAATCAACCGGTGCCACGTGGCACCGGCTGATAGAAAATTAATTTTTTTTTAAAAAAGTCACTGAAATCNAATTATAAAATATATTAATTAAAAAATATAAAATATTTATGTAATAAATTTTAATAATAAAAACTAATATGTAAAAATATTTTCTACTAATAAAATTAAATAAATTAAATATTTCAACTAATAAAGTTAATTTAAAAATATATTATTTAATTAAATTAATTAAATTTAAAGTAAATGAACTTTGTTTTATTTTTTAAAAAATTCAAATTATTTATATGACATTTATAACATAAATTATCTATCATTTAAAAAATATAAGAACAATAATCATAATTCTTTTAATGATATAAATTCTAAAACATGAAAACTGTAATCGAAACTACATAAAATTAAAAATAAAACAATGAAATTTAATCATCTTCGTCCTCGTTATCCTCCTGCTGCTGCTATTCCGGCGGCCATTGCGGCGACCCATGCTCCGAGCAAGACCCCTGCACCACCCTCTGCCCACCCTCTGGCCAATGCCACTCCGGGAATATGTAGCAAGTTTTACTCTTCGGTTGACGTTTTTTTGCTTCAGCCTTACCTTTACCTTTGTGACCTCCCTGATCACCTTGATGCCTGTCATCTGCCTCTCCTGATAGCGACTGTGGCAGTGGAAAGGGCTGCACCTGTCTCTCAATATGAGCATCACCGATACGTAGAGGAGTGTTCATAATAAACTCTCTCATAAAGCCCGGCTGAATAGTAGGGCCTGGCTGAAAAGTAGGACTCGTCATCGTAAAAGAATATGGTGGCGGGGTATAAAAACCCCTCTGTTACGAATCTGGCATACCAAACATCGATGTCTGCTGCATATCAAACGTCGATGTCTGCTGCATATCAAACATCGATGCCTGCAGCATATCAAACATCGATGCCTGCTGCATACCATGCATCGGTGTCATCGGTGTCGAAGGTCCAGGCATGTGGGATGATGAAGGACCAGGCATATGGGATGTCGAATGAGTAGGCACGTGTTTCGATGGAGCAGGAGTAGGCACGTGTGTCGATGGAGCAGGAGTAGGCACGTGTGTCGATGGAGCAGGAGTAGGCACGTGTATCGATGGACCAGGCATGTGAAGCAACGAAGGACCAGCATAACTTGAAAAGGAATGCCGAGATGACTCCTCTGGCTCCTGAGGTGCATTGGATGGCTGACAGAAGGAGAGTGTCTCGGTGGCTGCTGGTGCCTCGGTGGTTGCGGATTAGCTGGTGGCGGCTGCTGATTGAAAATATTTTTTTCGGCCGTCTTGCGGAAAGAAACCCGAGCCGCCACTTTTTTTTCTTGGGCGGTGGCTGAGACGGAACGAGTTCTGCCGACTGAACCTGTGGTTTGAGGGGTGCATAGACATGCTCCTCCAGCATGTGGGCATGCTGCTCAACTAATGCCCCCTTCAAATCTTTACAGATGGCATTGACTCGATGACTGAAGTCGGGATAGTTGTCAGCATTGCGAGCCATTTCTTCTAACTCGTCGAGTCCATCAACCTGTATCAAGGCATAAACAAAATGAATATACGACAATGGTATTTAAAGACATGAACATAATAAATTGATTATGATTTATTTACCGCATAAACGCCTGATCCACTAGTGGGGTCCATCCACCGTCGCGTGATGCGTCTGTACCATTGCCAGTATTCAGAATTTCTGGTCAATGGCCTCGCCGGCTGATCCCCACGGAAGACCCTATCGTAACGTCGCTCTCAGTAGAATACAAACTGTGCAAGGTACACACTCCAATTAGTGTCTACTCGACCCCTGAGGTCTCTTCCGTGGAAGCCCATTGCGTCTAAGTTGACAGCCGGGTCTGGAATGTGCTGCTCCATCCCGAACTGGCGAAGCGCCCGATCAACATGGTGCCACTCCACAATATGCATGCAAAGGAGTGGGCACGAGGACCGCTAGACGGCGGAATGCTCCAAACAATAGCCTGGAATAAGAGCCTGCACATCATCACTGCGATATGGCTGCCAAACAAACTGAAAAAACAAATCGTAAGTATGATATACTGAAGATTATAAGTATACAATATATTAATATTGTTGTACATATCAACACTTTTAGTTTAATCATTAATGTTAACGCAAGTTAATCTCAGTGGGTGCTAGAAAAGTGAAAAATACAGGGTATACCCAAAATGAAGTCGGTCTAACTAAAAAATACTAAAATGTAATAAATCCTTAATAATTTGCTAGACCTATAGGATATTGATTGATGTGGTACTGATATATAGGGATTTAAATGTAAATTTATTTTTGATGTACAGGTCAGGTAAGAAAAAAAAATCCACAAATTCAATACCTGTAGTTTTCATTTGATCTTTCTTAATACTTTATAATGCTTGTTATTTTCTTTCAAAATTGTGAAGGATGTGAATCAATCTAAATATATTTTTAGATTATGTATATACTAAAAGAATAGTGCAATTATAGCTCTCACAATAAGAGGAATGTTTATCAAATTTTAACAAATAAATAATTTACCAAAAACAGAGAATATATATATATAATGAAATCTAAATGAACAATCCAAAATAATAATTGCTATGAATTTTTTAATCAAATTAATGAAACCATTTTAAAAAATCTGGATTTATTACCTTTATAAATCTCTTTCCATCACGAGAGTAAGCTAGCAGCCCATAATGAGTCTTTGCCCTGGACACCAAGCGACTAAACAAAAAAAAAAGACTATCAAGATAAATAAATCCTTTAATTTGTCCAATTCCCTTTTCTTCCTTCTTGTTCATTTCATTTCCATTATAAATAGTGGGTGGAACCCTTACCCTAACAACAACATATCACAAATTGCTTGCATACTGTGCGCCACCAAGTTTGCTCAAACATAGAAGTCCTGATAGCCCACATTGATTATTTTCATTTGGCTTATGAAGAGATTATTGTTCTTAGAAGCCTCAATCCCTAATCACACCATGATGTGGCCAGTTTTCTATGGTTTCACTTTTGCTGGAAACCGACCGAAAGCTTTCTAATATTTGTGTTTGAGCTCTTTAGGAATCACATCATCCTTTTTCAGTATGATCAATATCAACAAAGTTTCTGCTTTAAATTTTTTTGGGTTTTCAATGAATAATGTCAAGAGTGTAACAACTCAACCATTTGAAGCAAGAAACACAGTGGAGATATCTATCACCGAAGGCCTTTCTTTATAATCCATATTGACTAAATCAATAAATTCTATCTTGTTTGTAATTGATAGGTATTTTCATAGCAAACAAGATTGAGTTTATTGATTTAATCAACATGGATTGATGAAGAAATGTCTTCATTGATAGGTATTTCCCTAGCGTTTCCTGATTGAAATGGTTGAGTTGTAATGCTTCTGATGCCATTCATTGAACACCCTACAAATGCTTAAGAAGAATTTTTGTTAATATTGATAACATTCAAAAGGGTGTGATTCCCATAGAGTCGAGCTCGAATATCAGAAACATTTCGGTTCGTTTTTGACAAAAGAGAAACCCTAGGAAATTTGGCCAAATGATGGTGCGATTGATGATTGAGGCTTCCGAGAGCAATCTTTTCACGAGCCACACGAGAATAATCAATGTGGCCAATTAGGGCTTCTCCACAATGTTCCTTAATTATTAAACTAAAAATTGATTGATTGGAAGACTAATGTGGGTAATGTTTAGACCACTTCTTTATGATTTCCTTTTTCTTTTTCTTTTTTCCTCTTTTTTGTGAATTTTGTATATTGTTTTGTGTGCATAAGTTTTAGTTTATATATTAGTACCATTTTGAGCTTGAGGAACCTCCTTGATCTACTTAATTTCATGTGTAATGAATTTAGTCATTAAAAATTGATTTGGTTTGTCTTTTGAACTTGTTATATCTCTTATGTGCGTTGAAATCTTTAGTAATGTTTCTAGGTCTATTGATGAGCAATGTTTTGCTTTTTTACAACATTTGTCAAATCTTTTTACCATGCTATCATGTTGTGTCTTCATTATACTAACATCTCTTCTTTCCATGATTTTGGTGTTCTGTTTTGATTTTAGGATTCTCTTGGACTTATTTTTTCAAGCTACTAGTCTAATTGAAAAAGTTGGAAGGTCTCAAGTTACTAACAAGAAGTTGGTCTAAGTGTTAAGCGGCTTGTGTCACTTAAGTAGAATCACGAGTTTAAAACTTTGTGAATTCAACTATTCTTGTTTGTAGATTCTCCAACTATAGGCAAGTATGGGATGCGAGCTCAGTCCAAATTAATCTAGATGAAGCCTTGGATACTAAATGAACAAAAAAAACTTATATTTAGAAGTTCCCAGTAGTAATGTAGAAATTCGGATCCTCTGAATTGGGTGGCTTTTAAATTTCTTTGCATTTGGAGAATTTTTAACCTTTCGATTTCATCTCCTTCATTATTTTGTTGACACTTGACAATCCATATGAAAAATATCATGTTTCATTAAAAGCAAAATGTAGCATTTTCACCCACATATATTAGTTTGTGAGGGGGCAATCAAATGTAGAAGATCCGGCTCGGATCAACTGATAAAGAAATTACATGTCAACGTCATTTATGGGTTATAAAATTATAAAACTTGGGAATTGTTAAATTGTTAATGTTCACTGAGTGATGAGGTTGCCTATTATCTCTGTAACATCAAATTTTGCATGATCTTCAATTATCGAAAAATAGGGGCTTCGATCTCCATAATCAGATTCATTATTTATCCTAAATGCTTGTGAATGCATATCTAGAAGTGAGATTATTTTAAGACTTCCTATTCTCAACTACTTGCTACTAATTTTTTTAATATGAATATGGGTTTAATAGTGTCATGTATGTGCGAATTGAATTTTCTATTATCTGCATAACTATTTTTTGTTGCCTTTAAACTTTTTTCAAATCTTCCAGGATATCTAAGTGTTGTCTTCACTCATAGAAATTGCCTTCCACCAATCCACCATATATTTTCCGTTTTTAGAAAATCATAAAGCCTTACAAATCATATTACAGAAACAATCCAACAACACTTGCAGAAGAAAATTAATAGATTGAGGTGGTACTGTGGTAGGGACTTGATGCAAATTTATTTTTGATGCACATGCCAGGTAAGAAAGAAAAATCCACAACAACGTTCAATGCATATATGCATATATCCCCTTGCAAGTTATTTTTCGATATTTGCAAAGATTCTAATGAAATGATTTGCCAAGAATATCTTTTGGAACTTTTCCTGAGAAATTATTATGTGACAAATCCAAAACCATCAGGTTTGACATCTCTCCAATGGAAGTTGGAAGGTCGCCATGGAACATGTTTCTCGATACATCTAAGTATTCCAAGTTTGGAAGGAAGTATCCTATGTTTATAGGGAGCTTCCTTTAAACTTGTTATATGATAATCTCAGAACACGAAGGTGATCCATTAATGGTTGGTATAGATCAGACTGTGTTGGAAGAAGTAATTCTGTGGAAGAGTTTTGATACAACAATAGATGTGTCAATTTGGAGTTGTTCAAAACCAACCATGTGGGAAACACACCAACAAGGTTATCTTCTGTTGTTCTGTAGCCTTGTTGTATCAACAAGAAGAGTTTTTTTAATCTTGGGGAGTACCGCTTCCAATTTACCACTTCCAATATAAGAATACTAACAATTCAAATGTGTAGTTATCATGACTATGACTCGAATAATGAGAATATATACTTGCTAAATACTCTATATATACTAATAATTCTCAATAACAGACCCTTACACACTAGCTAGAGGGTCAAGTCAGTCTCTCAGTGGGTGCTAGAAAAGAGAAAGCCATACTTAAACGATTTAGGGTCAGGTCATAACAGCACTTTTAGTTTAATGTTAACAAAAGTAAATCGCAGGACTTTTGTGTTAACGGCGAAAAACACCGGGTATACCCAAAATGAAATTGGTCTAACTACAAAATACCAAAATGTAATTTTTCCTTAATAATTTGCTATACCTATAGGATATTGATTGAGGTGGTACTGATATATAGGGATTTAAATGTAAATTTATTTTTGATGTACAGGTCAGGTAAGTAAAAAAATCCACAAGTTCAATGCATACACTTGTGGTTTTCATTTGATCTTTCTTAGTACTTTAGAATGCTTATTATTTTCTTTCAAACTTGTGAAGGATGTGAATCAATCTAAATATATTTTTAGATTATGTATATACCAAAAGAATAGTGCAATTATAGCTCTCACAATAAGAGGAATGTTTATTAAATTTTGACAAATAAATAATTTACCAAAAATAGAGAAAACAAATATATATATAATGAAATCTAAATGAACAATCCAAAATAATTATTACTATTCTTTATGAATTTTTTTTGTCAAATTAATGAAACCATTTTAAAAAATTTGGATTTATTACCTTTATAAATCTCTTTCCATCACAAGAGTAAGCTAGCAGCCCATAATGAGTCTGAATGAGTCTTTGCCCTCGGACACAAAGCGACCAAACCAAAAAAAATGGCTATCAAGGTAAATAAATCCTTTAATTTGTCCAATTCCCTTTTGTTCCTTCTTGTTCATCTCATTTCCATTATAAATAGTGGGTGGAACCCTTACCCTAACAACAACATATCACAAATTGCTTGCAGATTGTGCGCCGCCAAGTTTGCTCAAACAGAGATGTCCTAATAGCTCACATTGATTATTTTCATTTGTCTTATGAAGAGATTAATGTTCTGAGAAGCCTCAATCCCCAATCACACCATGATTTGGCAAGTTTTCTATGGTTTCACTTTTGCTGGAAACCAACTGAAAGGTTTCTGATATTTGTGTTTGAGCTCTTTAGGAATCACATCATCCTTTTTCAGTACAATCAATATCAACAAAGGTTTTGCTTTAGCATTTTTTGGATTTTCAATGAATAATGTCAAGAGTGTAACAACTCAACCATTTTAAGCAAGAAACACGGTGGAGATATCTATCACCGAAGGCCTTTCTTCATAATCCATATTGACTAAATCAATAAATTCTATCTTGTTTGTCAATGATAGGTATTTTCATAGAAAACAAGATTGAGTTTATTGATTTAGTCAACATGGATGATGAAGAAATGTCTTCATTGATAGGTATTTCCATAGCGTTTCTTGATTGGAATGGTTGAGTTGTAACGCTTTTGATTCCATTCATTGAAAGCCCTACAAATGCTTAAGAAGAATTTTTGTTAATATTGATAACACTCAAAAGGGTGTGATTCCCATAGAGTCGAGCTCGAATATTAGAAACATATCGGTTCGTTTTTGACAAAAGAGAAACCCTAGGAAATTTGGCCAAATGATGGTGCAGTTGATGATTGAGGCTTCTGAGAGCAATCTTTTCACGAGCCACACGAGAATAATCAATGTGGGCAATTAGGGCTTCTCCACTATGTTCCTTGGTTAAACTAAAAATTGATTGATTTGAAGACTAAATTGTGTGGGTAATGTTTAGACCTCTTCTTTATGACTTCCTTTTTCTTTCTCTTTTTTCCTCTTTTTTGTGAATTTTGTATACTGTTTGTGTGCATAGGTTTTAGTTTATATATTAGTACCATTTTGAGCTTGAGGAAACTCCTTGATTTACTTAATTTCATATGTAATGATTTTAGTCATTAAAAATTGATTTAGTTTGTCTTTTGAACTTGTTATGTCTCTTATGTGCGCTGAAATCTTTAGTAATGTTTCTATGTCTATTGACGAGCAATGTTTTGCTTTTTTCCAACATTTGTCAAGTCTTTTTACCATGCTATCATGTTGTGTCTTCATTCGACTAACATCTCTTCTTTCCATGATTTTGGTGTTATGTTTTAGTTTTAGGATTCTCTTGGACTTATTTTCCAAGCTACTAGTCTAATTGAAAGAGTTGGAAGGTCTCAAGTTATTAACAAGCAGTTGGTCTAAGTGTTAAGCGGCTTGTGTCACTTAAGTAGAATCGCAAGTTTGAGACTTTGTGAATTCAACTATCTTTGTTGGGAGATTCTCCAACTATAGTCAAATGTGAGATGAGCGCCAAGTCCAAATTAATCTAGACAAAGCCTTGGATACTAAATGAACAAAAAAAACTTATATTTAGCACTTCCCAGCAGTAATATAAAAATTTGGATTCTGTGAATTGAGTGGCTTCTAAATTTCTTTTGCATTTGAAGAATTTTATCTCCTTCATTATTTTGTTGACACGTGACAATCCATATGAAAAATATCATGTTTCATTAAAAGCAAAATGCAACATTTTCACCCAAAGATATTGGTCTATGAGAATCAGATACAGAAGATCCGGCTCGGATCAACTGATAAAGAAATTACAAGTCAACGTCATTTATGGGTTATAAAATTATAAAACTTGGGAATTGTTAAATTGTTAATGTTCACTTAGTGATGAGGTTGCCTATTATCTCTGTAACATTAAATTTTGCACAATCTTCAATTATCGGAAAATAGGGGCTTCGATCTCCATAATCAGATTCATTATTTATCCTAAATGCTTGTGAATATCTGGAAGTGAGATTATTTTAAGACTTCCTATTCTCAACTACTTGCTACTAATTTTTTTACCTTGAATCTGGGTTTAATAGTGTCATGTATGTGCGAATAGAGTTTTCTATTATTTGCATAACTATTTTTTGTTGCCTTTAAACCCTTTTCAAATCTTCCAGGAATATCTAAGTGTTGTCTTCACTCATAGAAATTGCCTTCTACCAATCCACCATATATTTTCCGTTTTTAGAAAAATCATAAAGCCTTACAAATCATATTACAGAAACAATCCAACAACACTTGCAGAAGAAAAATAATAGATTGAGGTGGTATTGTGGTAGGGACTTAATGCAAATTTATTTTTGATGCACAGACCAGGTAAGAAAGAAAAATCCACAACATCATTCAATGCATATACATATGGATCTAGAACCAAAAAGTGAAAAATTATTAAAAGTCACTTTTGTTCCCAATTTGATCTTATTAATTTGTTAACGATCCCAACTGAGTAGAAAAAAGACTCGTCAAAAGTAACACGTAGCTCTGAGCTCGTTGTAATCAAACTTGAAATGAGAAAGATATGACATTTGTTTATTTGACTATAAAATGAATGACCCACTTTCGGAGCTCAATTTAACCTTGTTTGTTGAAACTCTAACTAACAAAGAAAGGATTTATCAAGAATAACACGTGTTTCTATACTTGTCACAATTGGACTTAAAATGAGAGAGATAAGAGAGAGATAATTACATTCATTTGTTGAGACCAACAAGTAAAACTTCTGGAAAAGATATAGAACCAAAATTGACAAAAAAAAAAGGATAAAGGGGTAGATTGCAACTTACCGCAAAGATAAAAGACTAAAATTGCAATTTAGTCTTCAGCGTGTCGCGTCACATCAACACGTTGTGTCAGTGTTAACTAAGAAAGAGGGACAGAAATTGGGTGAGACTAATGGTGAAACTTTTTGCAAAAATACTATACCAAAAATGCAAAAAAGAAAAAAAAGATAATGGACTGATTTGCAATTTGGCCAAAAGATAAGAGACAAAATTATACTTTAAATAATTTACCAAAAACAGAGAAAACAAATATATAAATATAATGAAATCTCTAAATAAATAAACCAAAATAATAATTGTTATTCTTTATGAATTTTTTTATTCAATTAATGAAACCATTTTGGAAAATTGAGAATTATTACCTTTATAAACCTCTTTCCATCACAAGAGTAAGCTGGCTATTAATCCATAATGAGACCACACAATTCTTACGTGTTATCTTTATCCACTACTCAAACAAAAAGAGACCAATAAAAGAAAAATGGCTATTAAGATAAATGAATCCTTTAATTCGTCCAATTCTCTTTTCTTTCTTCTTGTTCATTTCATTTACATGATAAATAGTGGGTGGAACCCTTACCCTAACAACAACTTATCACAAATTGCTTGCAGATTGTGCGCCACTAAGTTTGCTCAAAGTTTCTCTTTTGCTAGAAACAAACTGAAACTTTTTTTATATGAGTTCGAGCTCTTTGGAAATCACACCCTTTTTCAGTACTATCAATATCAACAAAATATTTGCTTTAGCATTGTTGGGGTTTTCAATGATAATGTCAAGAGTGTTATAACTCAACATTTGAACTAAGAAATGCTGCGGAGATCACTGAAGGCCCTTCTTTATCATTCATATTAACTAAATTAATTAAATCAATATGATAGGTATCTCCACAGCAAACAAGATTGAGTTCATTGATTTAGTTAACAGGGATGATGAATAAATTTCTTCGTTGATTGATATTTTCACAACGTTTCTTGATTCAAATGGTTGAGTTGTAACACTTCTAATATCACTGATTCAAATGGTTGAGTTGTAACACTTCTAATATCACTCATAAAAGCTTTGTTTCATTTTCAACAAAAGAGAAACCCTAGGAAATTCGCCTCATTATATCTCTTCTTTCCATGATTTTGGTGGTCTGTTTTGGTTTTAAGATTCTCTTGAACTAATTTTTCAAGCTACACGTTTATAACTAAAAGAGTTAGAAGGTCTCAAATTATCAACAAGGAGTTGGTCTAAGTGGTAAATGGACTGATATCACTTAAACAAAATTTGGGATTCAAGACTTGGTTAATACAACTACCTATGTTAGGAGACTCTCCCAACATAGTTAAATATGAGATGCGAGTCAAGTCCAAATTAGTTTAAATCAGCCTTAGATATCAGACGGACAAAAATATAATTTAGAACCTCCCAGCAGTTATATTTTTTTAGTTGACTTATAATTTTTGTTCCTTCTACAAGTATCTATGATATATAGTGTTGTATTGTTGTGCACTTTCCATGGTTTGTTATGACTTATGAACAATTATAGCTGGTAATATATAAATTGATTCTTGCGTTTCTTTTTTAATAGCTTGTTTAAAATGCTTTGTTCTTTTTCTTTCTTATTTTATTTTCTTTATTGTAAAATGTAGTTTATCATCTCTGATCTCTTTATAATGATAGAAGATAAGGATTGAAATGATTAAAGTTTTAAGATTTCATGAGATGGAGTCTTATTTACACTCATGATACTCTATTATCTAGCATCTTTTGTTTTCGATAATATTTCAAATTAAATTTAATGCTAAATTTTATAAAGCTTAGTTTATTTAAAGAAAGACACCATATAATGTAATGGGTGGAGTTATATTTAATTTGAGTATGTGTTTATACAATAATGTGGTAGATTTTAGTCATTCTATTCTTCTTATTTATGTGGCTGATGTTATTATTATAACTTTGTCTGAAGTTAGATGTTGGGAATCAACATCTAATATTTCGAATCATTTACTTGTTTTATCATGTCATCTTATTAAAGACTAAATCGTGTAAGGGATACTTTACCAAAAAAATCGTGTAAGGGATAACAAATTTTATGTCCCATAAAAAGATAAACATTTGATGTTATACGTCATAAATTGATTAGCATATCTCTGCACACTATAGAATCTCAATTCACTTTTTCTACTTATATATATAATCAATTCTCATTCAAATTCACTTATATATATTCTGAAAAATCTTAATCCATGATAGGTCACACTCTTTCTTTGACTTTCATACTCACTCTCTCTGAATATTCTCTTACTTTAACATCGAAATAGATTCACAAGGTCACTCATGTGCATCTTTTTTCTAGGTGCTCATTCAAGACTTCACCCTCAACAACTAAAGATAAGCTCTTGAGTTCTTTTAGTTCAGGTCCCATCATTATTATACATACAGTATACTTAGATGGATTTGATCTATACAACTGTTAATGACTAATGAGCATGCAGTGGCTGCATTTAAGCATATGGACTTTGCTTTCTACAAGAAATTGAGAATGATAGTTCCACTTACAGTGAACTAGAGTTTGAATTTTGTAATTTTGTGAATGACAAATATAATAGAGAACTTTTTGAGGCCATAGTCTTTTAGTTTTGTGAACCAATAACGACCNAATATTACACTCTTCCCAGCTTTCAATTTTATTGCATTAAGCTCCTTTGAATGTAAACTATTATTATATTTTATATTTAAAAATTAATTCTGATATATATACATTTCTTCCAAAACACCCTCATTGTTTTGAACTAAGGTTTCTCCTTGTTCCTTAAAGCGAAGATCTTTGTTATGAAATTCTTCCAAAGAAAAAAAAGCCAAAAAACGAAAACAAGCCTAAACTTTACATTTGATGAAGCTCAAACAAAACCCAAAAGAAGCCAAGCAAAATTAAGAGACTAAACTAATCATAGAGACTTGACAAGTACTTTACATGTCAAAGGGTATATATATTAACAGTTTACAATATAGTTAATAAATGTTAGTCAAACTCAATATCATAATTCATAAAAGATGAGTATCTTAACAGTTAACACATATTTTTCAATAAGTATTATTGCATATTAATTTGAGATGAAGGGCATTAATCAATTAATTTAAATTTTCTTTACATATAAAATTCAACCCTTTAATTAAAATTGTTCTAAGCTTCTAATAATTGTAGAATATAAATGGGCATGGCTGCCTCAAAATTGCCAGGGTCGATATGTCCCCTGTTAGAGCTGTTTTGGAAGATGAATAGCATCTTATTTGATGGGTGCCAAAATGTAAATATGGTTATTTTGGAAAATAGTTTCATAGATGTAAAGTTTGAAGTGGTATATGAACTAGAGCCATCAGTTCATTTCCTCATATACACCAACCATATCCAATTACATATCTTTTTTCTGATAAGCTTTATTAGAATTCTCTGTTTTTTACTTTATGGACCTTTTGATGCATGCTTAATGACCAATTGCTTCTAGTCGCTTAAAAATTAATAATGTATTTGGCTAATTTCAATCACTAATCTAGTCTCTATAGACATATCTACATTTCATTTACAGTAGTTGCCTAGTTGGTGATTTATGACAAAATTAATACTATTTATTAGAATTGTGAAAGTAAGTCAATCTGAGTCATCCAAATGACTCATCAAAGATTGGGACCCACATGAATTATATTTTTTGATAAGTCGGGGTTTTCTTAATCTGAAATTAGTAAATTGAGTTAGTTCACCTAATCAACCTTTTTTTTTTAATTATTTTTAGGTTAAAGTTTTATTTTGGTCCTAAATGTATGCCCTAATGTTCATTTTGGTCCATTAAGTTTCAAAATGTTCAAATTGATCCTAAATGTTGGCAAAATGTTTCATTTTGATCACAAACTATTGAATATGGCTCATTTCAAGTTCAAAAGTGACGAGTTTAGAGCTACATATTGTTCTCAAAGAGTAATTTCTCCATCTAGTTGGAGTTGTCAGCAAACAAGGTCAAATCAGTCCCAAAAGTAGACTGCTCGTTTCATATTCAAACAAGTAAAACTGATTATATGTCTCTCGTTTCGAATTCAAATGTGACGAATACAAAGTCACGAGTTCCTCTTAACAAGTCATTTGAACTTGAAATGAGAAGCGAGAGAAATATGACCAAAATGAAACATTTTACCAACATTTAATACCAAAATGAAACATTTTGCCAACATTTAGGATCAATTTGAATATTTTGAAACATAATGGACCAAAATGAACATTAAGGCATACATTTAGGACCAAAATGCACATTAAGGCATACATTTAGAACCAAAATGACCTTTTGAGGCTTTGACCTTATTTTTAAAATTTAAATTAATTTTTTAATTTAAACACACTAATAATATTATAAATAATACTATTTTAAAAACATCAAATGACACAACCATAGTCCATAGTACCATACAATAACAAAATAACATTAAATTTTAATCACTTCATAAATCTCTAAAATAATAATACTATGAGCAAGCCATCATCCTTTTCGGCTTCGCAACTATAGCCTTAAATAATGCCTGATCCAGTGTAATAGTGACTAGTGAGTGTGTATCGGTTTAGGCCCAAGCTACATTAAATAACCGCATAGACTAAATAATTCATAAAAAAAATATAGGTCAAATTTTTTTTTAATCCCTAAACTATAGGATAAATTTTTTGTTGGTTTAAAAATATTATATTTGATTTCGTTTTAATTTATTTCTTATATCTTTTATTTGGTATGATTTATAAAAAAAAATTTGTTAGTTTTATTTGGTATGATTTATATTGTTATCTAATATCTAATCTTAACAATTTTTCTCGTATTTATTATAATAAGTGAATTGTTAAAAAAAAAATAATTCTTAAAAAGAAAAAAATCAATCACAATATTTTTTTCATTTTGTGATTAATAAGAAATATTTTTCCTTCTCTCCATTGCACTTATGAAAGAGGAATTTTTTATCTCAATTATATAGGTTAGAGATAAAGGCAAAAATCAAGTGAAGTCACATTTTGCACTAACAATGAAACAATTAAAAGGGTTTGAAAGCTAAAATAGAATACAAAAATAATTTTGAGAGACCACAACAGAATTCATCATATAATTTAGGGATGAAAAATGAAATTTTGACTTAACAAAGATATTTATTAAATTGAATTTAAAAAGTTTGCCAATTGAGTCTCGCACAAAATAAAATTTCTGATGAGTTTAATACAAGAAATGTATTTTAAAGGATAAAGCAGCAAAAATTGGCATTAAGTAACCTACCCGGTTTTTTTTCAAAGTAAATGGATTAAACGATTGCCTATCCCTTGTAGTTGGGGCCAACATGTATTTTATATATATATATAATAGATATAATAGATGGGTGGTTTGGAGTGCCTCTTATCTTTTTTTTTTTTTTGATAATAACAGCAGAAGTTAAAGGGGAATAAAAGAATCTAACCCTAACATAACCGTTGGGACAAGAGCAAGCGTCTTAAAGAAAAGGTAGAAATTTTCATGACGCAGCTCATGGCGTAAAATACTAAAACCTCGAGGAAGTAAAGATCGAATATCCTGGATGACAGGTAGAAGCAGCGATCTGACGGTAGGAAAAACCAAAGCTGAGTGTAAAGTCCCTGGCTTGTTTGTAGCAAAAGAAACTGCCGCGTTATAACTCCGAAAATGATGCATGACAATTTCTCTTAGAACCATAAGCACAAACAGATACCTATCAACGCCACCTATATTCGTTCTTTTTCCAAGAAGCGTACATCTACCCTGCACAAAAACCAAAAAGTAAACCGTAGCAATTCGTCTAACCTTACGATCCAGGAGGAAAATAGTGGAGTCCCGGTGATTGGAAATCGTGCAAATTGGCCATGAAATTCTGAAGCCGATCTTCTGTGGGATCAAAAGAACCTTCTCTTTTTGCAAGTGTGCTAACAAGAGAGAATCCCAAGAAGATAGAACATTCCTAAGAACTTGAACCGGATCGGAGACAACTCCATCAAACACACGCCGATTCCGAGCCGTCCAAATAGCATATAGGATCATGAAGACCAACCCAAGTGAAGAGGTTAATAGAATATCACTTTTTCAAAAATGTTGGATTCTACTATTTTGATGAAAAAAAAAAACATTTCAAGTATCAGAATTTGCTAACATTACTTGAAAAAAAATCTTGTCTCTGGCAAAACAAACAGTATAATAAGTAAGTTTTTAGAACCCAACGATTAACTTTTATTTGTGATGTTAAAGTTTTCTCATGTTTAGTTATTTTACTTATCCTCATAGTTCACGGGAGCAAAGTGTTATATTTTAAAATTTAGATACTAATATAGTAATTAAAATATAGTTACTTTCACTTGAAACTGAGACAATTACATTTTCTTATATAATTAAGAAGATTCAATTGCATTGTTTCTAATCTGAAATTGGCGGATTGAGAAATTTTTGGAGAGGACATTCACACGAGATATCTCATAAATCATGTTCAGATTTGTTGATAGTTTTGGTCCTAAAATGGCTCATGAGTGTATGTTTAATTTATTTTTAACATTTTCTGAAATAGAAAGAGATTCGCATAATTAATTTTGTTTGTTTTTATTTTTAACGGAGTAACCCTTTTTCCCCACAAAAAAATAAAGAATAAGAGAATAAAGTAGCTTATGCATCACTATGGTCGGTGAGGAAATATTTCTTACCCTTTTTTCTCCCGAATATATTCTTCAGTTAATTAAATATACTCTCTTAGTTTCTCATATATAATGTTTATTAGAGGCAATTCTATTTGAAATGCGATGAGATATTAAATATAAATATATTATTTATAAAAAAAAATCATCACCTTGTATAAGACTGGCCAACTAGGTATTTGAATTTCATTAAAAATTAAGCTAAAGTGTATTTTGGTCTCATAACTTTGGCAAAGGTCTCAATTTGGTCCTATAACTTTTTTTTGTTGCAATTTTGATCTCATAACTTTGGCAAAGGTTTCAATTTGGTCTCATAACTTGTTTGTTGCAATTTTGGTCCTATAACTTTTGTAAACGTCTCACCGTTGGTCCCAAGTTGATTTTCATCCATTATCTGCCGTTAAATCCACTTTCCACATATTTGCCACGTTATCATTCAACTCAGTATGTCACATTATCTTTAAGAGCAAAAAATGGATGGAAATCAGCTTGAGACCAACGGTGTGACGTTTTCAGAAGTTATGAGACCAAAATTGTAACAAAAAAAAATTATGGCACCAAATTGAGACCTTTGTCAAAGTTATAGGACCAAAATTGCAACAAAAAAGTTATGGGATCAAATTAAGACCTTTATCAAAATTATAGGACTAAAAGTGTACTTTAGCCTAAAAATTAAATCCAGTTTAATATATCAATGTATCCTTATCATCTTCATCATCCAGTGAATTTAATTCTTCGTCAATTTCATATCACCAATTCACTGAAAGTGTCCACTTTCTGTTGAGAATTTCACCTCATCAATTAAAGAGTGTTTATTATTAGGAGATAATTAATATGACTTCTCATGTTAATTTCGTATACTTTTAGCTTCATCTCTACCTTAGGTGGGTGACACCAAATTTCATATATATATATATATATATATATATATATTATATGATTTTGATTCCTTTTAGTTGTCCTTGTCCTATGAAGTTTTCCTTGGCGGAGTAAATTAACTTACTACAACTTTTTTATTATTATTCTATAAAATAATTAAAAATTTATAATTTATGTTTAAAAATGATTTTTGAATATCGTGAAAAGTCACTTATATATATATATATATATATATATGAGGAATTCTTGGAGTAACTCTCAACATAGTTCCATGAATTTAGGTGCTTGTATGGGGGACATCTTGAAATTGAGGCCCCAACTGACGAATCATGCCCATGTGAACTTCATGAAATCCAACAATTTCACACGAAATAGAGATATAACTTTGGGTAAATGTTAGAAAGCTCAACCTTTACTTCCAATAAAAGAAATCATATAATTATTTTTATATCTCTTTCATTAATTTTATTCNCCTTCCACTTAACACACAGTTTGGTGGGACTAAAATGCATTTTTTTTTTCAAATTTAGGACTAATCTGTAATTTTATCCTTTTTCCAATATTTTTCAAAATTACAATTTTGGTCCAAATTTTTTTTTATAATTTTCATTTTAGTCCTCAAATATTATGATTTAGGGACGTTTTTGTAAATTTTGAAATTTTTTGGGGGGCATTTTGTAATTTTTGCAAAAATTTATGAAATTGCATATTTACCCCTTTCATGAAACTACATAATTTTGATACAAATTTGGGTTGGGTTGGGTAACCCATGGGTTTTACCCAACCCAACCCAAATTTTATTGGGTCAATTTTGAACCCAACCCATCTTAACCCATTATCTAAATGGGTTGGGTTTGGGTTGGTTAATTTGTTGTTGGGTTGGTTGGGTTGGTGGGTAATGGGTTGAGATTGCCACCCCTACTCTAAAGTTTATTGACACCAACGTTTCACATTGGGGGCATAACTGACACAAAACAAACGTTAGGAGTATAACTGAAACTGACCACAAACGTAAGGGCACCAAATGATCTTTTGCCAATAAAGTATGAAGTAATACACTTCTTTTTTGGGAATTTCTCATAATTATTTCCGATCGAATAAAACTTTGTTATAAGATTATCAAATCTGATTGAGGACTTGAGAGTAAAGATTGTTTTTGTTTGAGGTTTTGAAAACTCAAATAAATTTAAATCGGACTATGATGCAGAGTAATTTTTGAAAAAATTTTTTGGTCGGTACATCATATAGGCCACACGAGCCACAATAACCGGGAGAACAAGTAGGTCAAATACACCTAGATACAAGCAAGCCTACACTCCACAGGGGCTTGATCCATCCTACAAAGGCCAACCTGACAACACACCAGGAGGAGAAGCACAGAGGCTGGAAACCACAAGAAGGCAGTTTCACCCAAGCAACACACGAGGATTGAAGAAAAAATCTACCCAAAACAACTCTTAGCCTAATCAAATAACTAAACAAAAGACAACCATTTTGCTCATACTCTCTTATCACTTTTGAGAGGATCTTTAAGAATCTTCCACATAAGTTGTAGATCAGGAAGAGAAATGTTGAAACAAAATGAAGGACGAAAAGATACCTAAAGAATGAAAAAAGAAAACTCTCCCTAGTGTTAGGGAGACAAAAGGGAGTAAAAAAAAACTAAGGGAAGAGAAAAAAGGTTTCAGCCATGACACCCAAAAATGGGACATGGAAAGAAAAGCCTTTACAAAAACTCTTCCTTACCTTTCCAACCTCCCACAAAAGACAGAAAAAAAAAAGAAGGGGCCACTGATACCGTTGCCAGAGCCGCTGTCAGAACTGCCGTCAGAGTCGTTGCTAGAGCCGCCGCCGAAGATGCCGCCAAAGCTACCGCCAGAGATGTCATGGATGTCCTACCAACAGCCCCTTAAGGGAGCTTTAGAGTGAAACCCTAGCAGACGTTCTCTCTTTTGGTTTTCTCTCTCTTGAAAAATTGACTGGTTTATATAAATCATTTTTAGTTTGATGGGCTAAAATCAAGATTAATACCAAAAAAAATTGAAATCCAATTTTAAATGCTGCAACTATGTTAAAAACACTTCTTTTATGGTTATATTTTTAATTAAAAATTATTTATATTTATGAAATTAATATTTATTTTATTTATATACTTATATTGATGAACATATAATATAGGAATTTTTTAGTTCACTGATCGATACAATTTTTGAAACATTACTTGATAGTGATTCAAATTCAATGTATTGTTAAATACTAGATGTGAACACATTTTTCAATTGAAATTAAAATCCAAATTAATTATTTTGGGGTAAACGAACCACTTCTATTAAACAAAATCATAATTATTTAGTACATGTTTTTTTTTTTATTTGTAATTGAGATAAATAAAGAATGAGTCTATAAAAATTATAAAATATAAAAATATCAAGATGGTCATACTAAAAATAAACCTTATTTGTTTTTGTTTTAAATTCAAGATGAGTCAAAATGTGAAAAGAAACGGTCCCATATAATAAGGGCATGCATCCAGCAAAGTGAGGTACTAGCAAGCGTTGTTTTCACACTCCATACTCTCTATTTAACGTTACAAATTACAATACATTTCACTCCCATTCTCCTCTCTGTTTTCTTTCGTTTTCGTTTTCTTCTGTAAATCTCATCTTCTTCAAACCTTACTTCAATCTTCAATCTTCAATCTTCAATCCATGGCTTCTTCTTCTCCTCCTTCAATCCTCCTCTGCCTTTCCGTCATCATCACTATCCTCCTTGTCGCCTTTCGTTTTGCCGGTTCGTTCTTCAATTCCCTCTTCTTTCTCCTGTACCTTTCTGGACTTTCATTGTTTTCCGGGAAAGTAATGTTACTTTCCAGGAAAGTGATTTTCTCGGGAAACTATTATGTTCAAAGCTTCTCTGGCTTTTTCATTTGTTTGTGAAATTGAGAGGGATGCTAGCTTCTGATTTACGAAATCAGCTTCTGTTCAATTCTGGATTTCATGAATCGATTTAACTTCTCTCTGTTTTCTTTTTCTATCATCTCTTTCAGAGTCGCAATCCTTCGTCGGCGTAAACTACGGCCAGATCGCCGACAACCTTCCGTCGCCGGAGGCCACCGTCAAGCTCCTCCAGTCCACCACCATCGGAAAAATCCGCCTCTACGGCGCCGATCCGGTGATTCTCAGAGCCCTCGCTAACTCCGGCATCGGAATCGTCGTCGGCGCCGCCAACGGCGACATTCCCAGCCTCGCCGCCGATCTCGCCACCGCCACACAATGGATCAACGCGAATGTGCTTCCTTACTACCCTGCCAGTAACATCACTCTGATCACCGTCGGCAACGAGGTCTTGACCTCCGGCGACGGAAATCTCATGTCACAGCTAGTTCCGGCAATGCGAAATGTCCAAAGTGCCCTCAGCTCAGCCTCTCTTGGCGGCAAAGTTAAGGTCTCCACCGTCCATTCCATGGCCGTATTAACCCGGTCGGATCCTCCTTCGTCCGGGTCGTTTAACCCGACCCTTCAGGAGATGCTGAAGCAAATGCTCGCATTTTTTAAAGATAACAAATCGCCGTTCGCGATCAACCCGTACCCGTATTTCGCATACCAGAGTGACCCGAGACCCGACACACTCGCTTACTGCTTATTCCAGCCTAATTCGGGTCGGGTCGATTCGGGTAACAGCAAACTTTATACTAATATGTTCGATGCTCAGGTCAGTTTCCGTTTTTGCTTTTTTGTTTTTTTTTTAAAAGACAAATGACGTGGCATACAACTGTAGCCTTGGTCGGTTCTCCATATCCTGCCACGTGTCTAACTCACATTTTCGGTTTCTGGCTTCAAAAGTCTTCTTTCTATAAGGGTCTAAAATTAATATTTTTACTGTTGAGTGTTTGTGTTATAATTAGTCAAAAAGTTAAAATTTGAATAATTTGACTTAAATAAAACATTGGAAATGCTGACTACAAAAATTGTCGATTTAAGATGCACAAAATGCTAATTGGTCTAGGTTATTAACATAATGAATAACTTTTTTGAATTTATATTTCAACTTTTATGTTAATAAATTATTCTTTGTGGTTATATATAGAAACGTTTCGGTCTTTCGAGTCAATATAATTTATTAGAATTTGGAAATATGTAGATTTTACTCTACTTTAGGTGCTAATTAAAGATGAATTTAGGAAGTTTTTAGGTGTTGAATAATCAAAATATGTAGGCAGCTAACTAGCTTGAAAATTGAAATGATAGAATTTTGTTTAACTTTTTTTTTCAAGAAATAGTTAGTTTTTGAACCTTTGTGAATGAAATTACAATCCTTATGGATCCTCTCTCAAGGGAAATAAAATTTAAATTGGTCAAATAAAAAAGCATTTTTTTTCAAACAACACAATTGAATGTATAAAACACAATATTATCTTTTAATTTTTTTTTTCTTATTTCTTTCTATAATTCCAATAACTTCATAAAACTCATCCTCCAATAAAAGGAAAAGTCGAAAGACCATGTTTTTTGTGTCCTGACACTCTAGTTAACTTGGTCCATCTGTATGACCAAAAAAAAAAAAAAAACTTGGTCCATCTTCAAACATAAGATGTCATATATGTCAGTGTCATCATAACATAATAATGGAAAAAACGTAACTTGGGTTACTTTTATATTTCTTCAAATTAGAAACTGTACCTATATTGTTAGTTATGCTAAATGTGATTTTTTATATTCTTTCACTATCATAATTAGTCATACAACAATTTTACCATTGAATAGAAACTTAAAGTTTGATCCTTTAGAAACAGAACAATCTACTTGACATGAATATATAAACACATCTTGAGAGACTAATTAAACAGAACCAATTCAACAAGACAAAAAAAAAAAACCTGAGGGACTAGAACACCAATCTGACTACTATTTCTGGAATATATCTATAATATTGAATTGGATTATGAGCAGGTAGATGCAGTTCATTCTGCATTGAGCTCTATGGGGTATGATGACCTAGAGATTGTTGTGGCTGAGACAGGATGGCCCTCCCGTGGGGACGCCAATGAAGTAGGGACAAGTGTTGAGAATGCAAAGGCCTACAATGGGAACCTCATAGCACATCTTAGGTCCTTAGTAGGGACACCTTTGATGCCTGGGAAATCTGTGGACACATACATCTTTGCCCTCTATGATGAAGACATGAAGCCTGGTCCTTCTTCTGAACGGGCTTTTGGGCTTTTCAAGCCTGATCTTTCCATCTCATATGATGTTGGCCTAGCCAAATCTAGCCAGGTCAGAAAATTTTTCCTCTTTTTGGCAAGGCTTAAGATAACAAATTTATTAGCTCGCTCTTTTGAAAATATAACAGAAACAGGAACAAAATAGAACAAGAGACAGCACATATCTTTATATTTGGGTTCATGGGCTTGGAAAAATCAGTACATAACTACATATGATGCTGGTTAGAGTAATCAAGATTTGGGCTTTTGAGCTTGGAATAATCAAGACAGTTCATCATACACTTGTTATTTTGGGCTAATGGTCTTGAATAACTAAGATAATCTTTCTTTTGAATGATGGGTTTTCCAAGTAATATTTGGTTTATCATTGTATATATATGATGTTGGTTAGAAATGCTGGTGGGTTAGGCCAGCCCATGGGTTTATGTGTCCTAACATAGTGGGTTGGGTCTAGGCTTAACAATTTGACCAATGGGCCTAAGTTGAATCCCATATTATTATTAATCAAAGACACTTATCTGGTTTTTAATAAAGCCTTGTGTATATACAATACATAGGTGTATGATGAATTGAGATTGAGTATGTTTAACTTTTAGAGTTTAGACTAACATGTTCTTTTACTTGTGTGTATACAATACAAAGACTCCATCAACTCCGGTTACTCCCGCACCAACACCGGCGGCCGGATGGTGCGTCCCGAAAGCCGGCGTCTCGAATGCCCAATTGCAGGCAAATCTTGACTATGCTTGCAGCCAAGGCATAGATTGTAGGCCAATTCAACCAGGTGGAGCATGCTTTGATCCAAACACAGTGGCATCTCATGCTGCTTATGCCATGAACCTCTATTACCAGAAACTAGGCAAACACCCTTGGAACTGTGATTTCTCTCAATCTGCTGCACTCACATCCCAAAACCCTAGTAAGTCTTTATCTTATCTTAATCCCTTATTTCTTATCCATATATAATAATTGAGTGGTCAAACAACTCCAATAGGGCATCATAGAATAAGAGTTGAAAACAAAAAAGTTAACTGTAAAAGTCTAAAAGATGACTCCGGCCCAAAAACAGCCAAGTGTGCTTGCCTAAATGTTTTTGGTAAAAAAAAAAAAGGGTTATTTGAGTTAGGTTTGGAGAATTCACCCAAATCAGACATTCCTTCAAGTTTAAATGGGCTTTTATGGTAGTATTTACAAATTGTCTATTGAGGAGATCCTCACATCAATATCCACAATAGAATTCACAGTTTTGTAAATTATAAATAATTCCTTAACAAAAGCAACCTTTGTGTGAGCCAGAGCCTTTTAAAATCATGGACTTTTGGCTTTTAAGCCTTAGCCTTTTATTTAAGCCTTTAGCCTTTTAGGTTATGTTTTCCTCTGTTCATGGGTTTGGTGGAAACTGGAAAGTGAATGGAAATAGAAACAGAAGTGGACAAACTTTATGTTTAGTGCTTTGTGTTCTGTGTCCTAGTTTCTAACCAATGAGACAATGACAAATCAGTAGTAATGATGTCATGGTTTGGTGTCATAAGGTTATAATTCACTATTTATTCTATTGGTTTTCCTTATACTTCATTTTCCTCCTGTTTGCAGGTTACAATGCTTGCATTTATCCTGGTGGTGGAAGCACCTGAAAATGCAGAAACTTGAGTTTTAATATTTTATAAATTGTGGATAGATTGCATTTGAATTAGACTAAAGAATAAAGAGACTACCTTTTCTCCTCTTTTTTTTTTATCTTGATTTGTAAAGGGATATTCCAAACTTGATCTATGTTTATTAATTAGTTTACTAAACTTGCTTTATAAATATGTTTTGAGTATGAATGATAAAAATAATCATCTTTTTTTGTTAGCTGCAATGACTCTGTGTGTAAGGCTGTAAGGAATCTTCTGGGAAATTGGGAACCATTAACAAAATGGTTAATTAATATGTATCAGATCCAATATTCTCTAAGATATTGGCATATTTCAATTTCAGAAGCTTAGATGTTTGTTTATTTTACTCTGGCTGTAACAAAGAAAACAAATAAGGAAAAAACGACAGATTTTTCACTGATATGGATGCTAAATTTTATGTCTGTAAATTGATAAATTGGCGTGGGATTTTGTATATGCTTTGTCCATTTGCTAGAAAACTGCACATTAATTTGCAGCAAAATCTCAGGAATCATCTGTCAAATACATTCTTGGAATCCACAAACAAGTTTAAGCTAATACTAACATAGTTTAATTTTTGGCTAATAATAACAGTTATAATATATATAGGTTAAAGGTTCATTTTGGTCCTAAATGTATGCCCTAATGTTCACTTTGGTCCATTATGTTTCAAAATGTTCAAATTGATCCTAAATGTTTGCAAAATATTTCATTTTGGTCCCAACAATTTAATATGGCTTGTTTCAAGTTGAAACATGATAAGTTTAGAGCTACGTATTGTTCTCGAAGAGTGCTTTCTCTATCCAGTTGGAATCGTCAGCAAACGAGGTCAAATCGGTCCTAAAAGTAGACTTCTCATTCCATGGTCAAATAAGCAAAGTTGATCATATCTCTCTCGTTTCAAATTCGAATGCAACAAATTCAAAGCTACAAGTTCCTCTTAACAAGTCCTTTGAACTTGAAATGAGGGACGAGAGAAATATGATCAAATTCAATAGTTTTGAACCAAAAAGAAACATTTTACCAACATTTAGGACCAAAATGAATCATTTTGCTAACATTTAGGACCAATTTGAACATTTTAAAACATAATGGACCAAAATGAACATTAGGTCATACATTTAGGACCAAAATGACCCTTTAACCATATATATATATATGTTATTTATAATTTAAATATGCTATAAAATAAATTACAAGGCGNAAAACTATTAAATAACGTATTATTTTGAGTCTAAACATAATAAGAAACCAATTTCTTTAAAATAACATCATTTTAATCAAGAAAAAGTAAAAAAAAAAAAAATTAGAAAAAAACTGAACCGGTTCAACCTCAAAACCGACCAGTTCAAGGCGGTTTTCCCGGTTTTTGACCGGTTCAGGCGGTTCTTGATCGGTTCTCATCTTGCCGGGTTTTGTGCTCAACTTGGACCGGACCACTGACCGGTTCGAGGTTCAACCGGTCCGGTCCGATTTTTATAACTCTGGTTAATATTATTTTGGAGATAGTGGGAAGACCAGGAAAAAATGGCCATGTCATTACAGTCCAAACCACGTCTTAGAGGTGTTAATAATTAATTCTATAATCCCTTAAATAATTACTAACAAGTTATGTAATAAAAACATATCTGAAAGTTACCATTACTAAAAATGAAAAGAGGCTCAGTCATATGCAATATTGAATTGTAAAATATGATTAAAGAATCTCACAAGTCACAACATTATCTAGACTTTTTCATATGATAATATGTAGACACTTTTATTAATTTATTACTATACTATTATTTTTATTCAATATTTGACTTCAAAAATAAATACAAATAATATACAACTAATATAATATTTTGCGTACTCTTCACCATCATCCGTTGTCGTCCAGTGGTTAGGATATCTGGCTTTCACCCAGGAGACCCGGGTTCAATTCCCGGCAACGGAAAAAATTGTTTCCTTTTTATTATTTTTTGACTTTTTAAACTTTTCATTCAATATATTCAATGATAACATTGATAATTGATTGACCCTTTGAACAGTGTTTTTTGGGTTTTTAATGCTTTTAGCTTTTAGAAGGATAGCTTCATTCATTGATGTTATGTACCAAGGAAAAAAGCTGACCACCTTTGTAGTTTCCATTGGCCATTGTCAAATGCTAAGTTCCATTTTACCATCATCAACTCAAGTGCCCACAATTCCACTACCATCTATTATTTCTTCTACCCTTTTACCTTTGTATTGATCACTTTTATAGTTATACTATAACTAAGTCAAACTTGAAAATTAGTGGTCCATCCTAAATGGAGTAAAATTCAACTCTTTAATTATTGATTTATTTATTGCTTTTTATTCAATCATTTTTAGAGGGCAATGTTAATTAAAAGTTAGTTCTTCAAATAATTTTAATAGTTGGAGAACAAAAAGGATGGAAAGATACAATTAAGAGACTAAAATGAAAATAACCATTTAGATCTTTAGGGTGTTAGGTTTATTGTTTTAGAAGTTAAATTGAATTCTTATATATAATTTTGAAGCCTTTAGTAATTTTTGTAATTGACGTGTGAAAACACTTGGGAGTTTCTCAGATAATTGATGTGCTGCTCATAATGGTATACAAAGAATATATTATTGTTTATCAACACCATTATTAACATACACTCTTTTGACATTTTCACACAAAAGGTCAGCTTTAAGTGGATAAGTTGAGTTTTGACATCTTATTAATCTATACGAAAATTAAGCTACTAGAAATTAGAAATGGTCAAGTTTCAGATGCTAGTATTGTCTTGTGTTTTATTCTCTTCATACTATCTTTCTCCAACATTTATTATCTTCATATTTTTTTTTTCTTTAACATTCATTCCATTATGTAGAATTTCATAACTATTCAAGTGGAAGGAATCATTTAGGTACGAAAATGGACTTAATCCAAAGACAAGTAATTATTACCAACAAGTGGCAAGAAAAAGAAGTATATTATATTTATGGAGTCTTATAAATTATACTTTTCAAAATTTCGCAAAATTTGCGAAATATGATCCCTTTGAATATTTATTTAAATAAAAAATTTCATTACACTGCTATTTCTAATTATCAAAGGTAAATTACTATTATTTATATTTTAACGAAATTTAATCTTAACCACATAATTTTTTTAAAAAAATTTAAAATATTTAATATGAGCATTAATTAAGTAAATTGATATTTCAATATGATAAATATCAGTAAATTTATACAATTTAATAATACGACTACTTAATATTAAAATTATTTTTAGATTTAAATCTGAATTAATAAATTGACAAAAAGATAAAACACATTATGATTATATTTCTATAAAGTTTATATATCAGATATTGAACTAAAAAGTTAGATAGTAAATTAATGATTTGGTCTTTAAAAAAGCGTAAAATTTTTAATTTTATCATTAAAAGATAAAATCATGCTATTTTATTTTTAAAATATACGGTTACAATTAATTTAATACTTTTATTAAACTTAATAATTATATTAAAGATTTTACTAATCATTAAATTTAAATTAATATCTTACCAAGTTGACTTTAATTATATTTTTTAAAGATTATTTTTATAATTTAAAGGCTAAAGTGCAAATTTAGTCTCATATCTTTAGTTCATGTCTCAATTTTGTTCCATATCTTTTTTTTATTGCAGATGTGGTCCCATATTTTTGAATTAATTGCAGAATTGGTCTTATATCTTTGAGTAAGGTTTAGAAGTGGTCTCATATCTTTACAAAAGGATCAACTAATGGTTGATCATTTTGAAAAGATATGGGACTAATTCTGAAACTTGACTAAAAGATATTGAACCAAAATTGGGACATTTTGTAAAGATATAGGACCAAAACTGCAACAGAAAAAGATACAGGACCAAACTGAGAACTAAGCAAAACATATGTGACCAAATTTACAATTTAACCTAATTTAAATTTCAACCATTTAATTATTATTTATTCAAAGATAAATATATTAAGAATCGAATTATTATTAATTTATTTAGGGTAAATTACACAAAAGGACCTTGTGGTTTGGTCCATTTTCAGATAGGGTCCTGTGGTTTAAAAAGTGTCAAATAGGGGGCACGTGGTTTCCTCCGTTAGCAAAAATAGGGTCCCAGGTGGTTTTTTCCATTCAAATTAACGACGTAAACTTCAAGTTGGACTATTTTGTAATTTGAGCATTTTTTCTATTAAAATAATCTAAAAAAGGACTATTTTGTAATTTGAACTAAAATATAATAAAAGTAAAGTCCTTCTTCTTCTTCGCTAGAACACAGTCACACACACTCCTCCTCCGCCGCCGCCGCCATTACCAGCCATGGCTCTCTCCGACGCTGAAGCCAAGTTGCCCAAGCTTTCCGGAACGCAGCCATGGAACCTGTTGTTGGCGAGGAAGATGACCGACACCGGCGAGTTCCCAAAATTATCCGAGAGATCGAACACGAAATGGTCTTGAGACTGAAACTGCTTTTTGGACTGGATCTCAGTAATAATAGGTTCGCCGGAAAGTTCCCGGAGGTGGTCTTGAGGCTTCCCACTCTCTCAAGTTCTTGGATCTGAGATTCAATGAGTTTGAAGGCTCGGTTCGTGTTCAATCTCCCGGATAATTTCGAGAACTCGCCGGTGTCGGTCATCGTCCTCGCCAAAAACAGGTTCCATGGCTGCGTTCCGGCAAGCTTGGGCAACTTGGCTTTGGCGTCGGAGAGAGCCATAGCTGGTAATGGCGACGGCGGAGGAGTGTGCATGACTGTGTTCTAGCGAAGAAGAAGAAGAACTTTACTTTTATTATATTTTAGTTCAAATTACTAAATAGTCCTTTTTTAGATTATTTTAATAGAAAAAATGCTCAAATTACAAAATAGTCCAACTTGAAGATTACTTCGTTCATTTGGATGGAAAAAACCACCTGGGACCCTATTTGCTAACGGAGGAAACCACGTGCCCCCTATTTGACACTTTTTAAACCACAGGACCCTATCTGAAAATGGACCAAACCACAAGGCCCTTTTGTGTAATTTACCCATTTATTTAAATGCTCGAGTTACTTGTGTAGATTTAAAAATAAAAAGAAATATAGTAGAGACGAGAAAGGAAAAAGAATAAAAAAATAGAAAGATAGTAGAAAATAGTGAAAATAGTGGTGGGCCCAGCAAACACGTTGTTGTAGCAGCAGCAGCAAAGAGAGAAGATGAAATCTACGTATGAAGACACATCAGACACATGTGGGCCCGGCGGCGTCAGTCCATTATCTCTCTCTTTCTTTCTTTCTTTCTTTCTTTCTTTCTCTCTCTCCGCATTGAATTCAATCAATCAATTATTCACACTTCGCCGGCCACCGCATCAGTCATCATCTTCCTTCGCCATAGCTACTTCTTCTTCCTCTTTCCTCTCATTCTCACTCTCACGCAGTAACACCTTCCTCACAATCCATTTCTTACTTTTCCTTTCAATTTCACTTTGCCTTCTTCTTCGAATCGAACATGTAGATCCTCTCTTTCAAAAAACCTATCACGCAACTGGTAAAATGTCTGTCACGGAGCTCAAGGAGCGTCACTTGGCCGCCACGGAGACTGTGAACACTCTCAGGGAGCGCTTAAAGGAGAGGCGACTTGCTTTGCTTGATACAGACGGTATGCCTTCTTTCGTGTTTTCAGGTTTCTTGTCTATACGACTCTTTTCAGATCTAATTTATTAATTCAGCTGCTTCCTTCTTTGGTGAATGAACTCTCTTCAGTTTCTACCTACGCCAGGGCTCAAGGTAGAACACCTGTTACCTTTGGTCCTACGGATCTGGTTTGCTGTAGAACTCTGCAGGGTCATACAGGAAAGGTAATTAGTGCTACTGCAAAATGCTTATCTTGCTTTCTGCGTCTTTGAACTTTGGCCTCTCGTCAGATTCTTTGCTTTGCTTTTATTTATTTCTTCCTTTGTAATGTGCAACTTATTGTTAACTTCACTAACTTGGAATTGGAAATTAGCTTATCAAGCCTAGACATCTGAATTAAGACTAAAGAAAAAGGAAAGGGATAAGGTTCTTGTAATGTAAGATTGCTTTAAGGGTAAAGCTTTGCATTTATAGTTGAACTCGATGATTCATCCAATATATAGATCTTTGTGGCTTAAAGTTCATATACAGGTTAATGAATCTCAGCTTCCGATGAAGCTCAATGTATCTGGGTTGTCTAGTCTAGAGTAGACTACATGTTTTGCTTCTTCTATGATTACTCTTCAATAATTATGTCTATGCTTTGATAAAAAAATCATATGCTACTTTGATCCCTGCTTCACCCAGGGCTGTTATGAAGAAACAATTACCGTGTTGAACTATTCCTTAGCCTTTTGGATTCAATATTGTATTTATATTTGGGATGATGTGTTAAGGATGAAAATAACAAATGAAGAGATAAGTGAAATGCAAGGCTGGATGATTAGTATTGGGCTCCCAACCAGAGGGTAAACACATACACAACGAAGTATCCTATTGAGAATACTCAAGATCAGAAATTTAGAATACTCAAAATACAACTTGAAAATGCACACTATTACATTATTCCTTAAAAAGCAGAAATATCATAACATGTGCCACTAACAGTGAAGCTCCCAAAGCATAACCGTTTGACTCCAATCCCAAGGTGTTGTGCTGTCACATGTGGTAATCCTTCATCCGTACTGGTTTGCACATCGCTCTGAGTTCACGTGCTTCAGCCTTCTTGTCACATTTGCTTCCTCCCATGTTAGCAACTTCCACATCCTTATGAGAGTCTTCCATCTCAGCATGCAGCTAAGCATCAATTTGCAACTTCCTTCTTGAGTTTTCTTCAGCTATCGTAACATGATGTGCGCCTTTGTTCACTATCTGTAAAAGCAGATGCTTCGTTTACAAATAAAGAGTGAGAATGATCTATAAAAAAATAAATAGTTAAAATGGTCACTAATGGCTATACAATAAGAATACATATTGAACAATGTGATATGCTTTTTCTACAATCATGAACAATGTGACCGATACATCCACACTGCTTACAAATGCAGAATACATATTTTCAGAATCCAATTTCACATTTGCAGGCATTAGGGACCGTTTCAACTGTTTATTTTTTATAGATCATTCTTACCCTTTATTTGTAAACGAAGCATGTACTTTTAAAAAAGATAGTGGACAGAAGCACACTACTAGAGTTTAAGTGAAATTCACTCCTAATGGGGTCTGATATGCTCATGCATAACAACCTGGTGGTGGACATAGCATTTTGTTTTGGTCTGATATGCTGATGCATAACAACCATTTTCCTTTGGTTTTCTATAGAACCAACATTTACAGCAACTCTTGCAGACCTTTGACAATTAAATTTGGATATTTCAGATTAACTTCATAACTATTAAATTTGTGCAGGTATATTCATTGGATTGGACATCAGAAAAGAATCGAATTGTTAGTGCATCCCAAGATGGCCGATTAATAGTCTGGAATGCTCTAACAAGCCAGAAAACTCATGCCATAAAGTTGCCTTGTGCATGGGTCATGACCTGTGCTTTCTCACCAACCGGTCAATCTGTTGCATGCGGTGGTCTTGATAGTGTTTGCTCTATTTTCAATCTGAATTCACCCACTGACAGGGATGGGAATCTGCCTGTTGCTCGGATGCTTAGTGGACATAAGGGTTATGTTTCCTCTTGTCAGTATGTTCCAGATGAAGACACTCACCTAATTACCAGTTCTGGCGATCAGACATGTGTTTTGTGGGATATTACTACAGGCCTCAGAACATCTGTTTTTGGAGGTGAATTTCAGTCTGGGCATACTGCAGATGTACTAAGGTATTTAGGTGATTGCTGAATTAATGCTTTCATGAAAGAGATAGTCTGCAATGGTATGGCCTATTAGCTTGAAAATGCAAACGATCTTCTTAAATGCCAATAAAACATTTTTGTACACTTACACACACAGGTTGTGATTGCTCATTTGTGAATGATCAACCAACTAGTTAGATGCATGGCATTGTCCTTATATAAATCTCATTTCCTCCTCCCCACCAAAAAAAATGTTAAGTAGTAAATTGTTTCTTAAAGATATGTTAATTGTTTGTCCTTTTTCAGTGTTTCTATTAATGGAACCAACTCAAGAATGTTTGTATCTGGTTCTTGTGATGCAACTGCCCGATTGTGGGATACTCGTGTTGCAAGTCGAGCTGTGCGGACATTTCATGGGCATGAGGGAGATGTTAATTCGGTCAAATTCTTTCCAGATGGATTCAGATTTGGAACTGGCTCAGATGATGGAACTTGCCGATTGTTTGACATTCGGACTGGACACCAACTTCAAGTATATGATCAGCAGCACAGTGACAATGACCATCCACATGTGACCTCCATTGCGTTTTCTATTTCAGGAAGACTTCTTTTTACTGGATACACGAACGGTGATTGCTATGTGTGGGACACTTTATTGGCTAAGGTAATTGGGGCTATAATGTAAACAGAAATGACAATTAGGTGCTTCATTTATGATGTTTAAAGATTCATGTGCTACTTTACTTTCATTTTTTTCTCTGTAATGTCACTGCCCTAACAAAAATAAAAAGTATGCTTCTGGTATGAGCAAATTTCTACACAAAACTAGGCACTTTTTATTGCACATACAAAGGCCATTATTAATTTCTGATAAGAAATTATATATATTGCTTTTAATTCTTCTTCGGATCTGAGGTTTTACGTTCAACTTGATTCATGTGTAAAATCTTTCAAATCCTTCAGATGGAGAAAGGGCCGTGTGTCTTTTCATGAGCCATCGATCTTGTGTATTATATACTATCTTTACCTCCATATTTTAAGATGTGCAATTAATTATCTTGTTTAATATATTACTAGTAGATATTATGTTATTTTCTCCTAAGTTATTATATATTATTTTTTTCTCATTTGAGTAATCTATCCTCATTATTATAGTTGCATATTAGACTTTCCAGCTTTGGAAGGTTTGGGTTATTGGGTCTGTTGTCTCTTGCCAGTGCCTCATGCAAGGCTTTTGCTAAACTAACTAAAACTGCCTCCTTGTGTCATTGCAGGTGATCTTGGATTTAGGATCCCTTCAAAACTCTCATGAGAGCAAGATCAGCTGTTTAGGTTTGTCAGCTGATGGAAGTGCCTTGTGTACAGGAAGTTGGGACTCAAACTTAAAGGTGAGAATGCATTTAAGCCTAATTTTTGCACTTATAGGATATGCAATACACACACATCTCTGACTTCTCTAATGGTTATTCCTTGAATGGCTTATGTTTGTCTGTGGAGAAATGGATGAATAATATTGAATTGTCTGACATTGAAATGAAATCCTAGGAATGACCATTAGAGATTTAACATGGACAGTTGACCTAAACTTACAAATTTTGAAACATCGGAATTGTAGAGGACCTTAAGTTACAGAAGTGAAAAATTCTCAAATGGAACTTACAATAGTTTTAGAGTCATGTCCTGGCTCTGAAATCACATTCGTCATTATCCTTTGTGCTACATGACAACTAATAGTTTTAGTTACTTGATTCGGTGTCTGTCTTAGGATTATCTGAGCAGCATATTTTACTTAGAAAAGCTTAGGTTGTTAGCTTGATATAAAGCAGATGTAGTCTTTTGTCTGCTAATTACTTTTATTTGTTTATGTCACATAGCTATATAATGCTCTTGTGAGCAAATGAAGTCTGAGCTTTGTTTTAAGCTCTCTTGCAGATATGGGCCTTTGGAGGGCACAGAAAGGTGGTTTGAGCCATGGAGGAGCAAAGACTTGTCGTCTTGACTTCACTTCACCTTTGCAGGGCATTGAGGTTCATTATAAAGCTTTCGCGATGCTTGTGATGGTTAATTTGGAGATGAATTGCGTGGGAGTCAAAGGTTATACACTTTACTATTTGAAATAGTGCAGAAGTTTGTTTATCCTCGTGTCCAATTGTCCAGTGTGTGATCTAGTGTTTCCATTGTATTAACCACTACGGTACCTGTACGTTTATCAAAATGAAGGACTGGATATTTTCTTCTCTCCTCAGTATAGCGCCTGATATAATTGCTGTTTTAGTATCAATATGAGGATGTTTATAACTTAAATTGACCTTCATTTCATGTCTTTTCAACTTGTGCTATGAACTGTGAAGAAAAGGTTCGTACGTTGATGTAGCAGGAAATAAAAAGTTGAAAAATAAAGTTGTCATGTCTTATTTGTTATCAGAAAAGTTAGTAGATTTAGCTTAAATATCTGACTGAACATTGTCTCCAGGCTACTATTTTTTTTTTTTGGCTACTATTTTTGGTTAGACATTTTCTATATTTTCGGCTCTAAGCTGTGTTTGGATTATAAAGTTTCAAATTCCATACATTTGAAATAAAAAGGATCTCAATTATCCCCAATTCTATTCTGATCATTTAAAATATTTTATTTGGATATCAATTAGAAATTTAAATTAGTTCTTGGTCTAATGAATTTAGAACTTTGTGTTGAAGGAGAATGAAAAGTTGGTGCTTGTTGTGAAAAAAGAGTGAGAACCAAGCTAAATTTTTTTTACAAATTCTACCACTTTTAAGTGCGATATTGTAAATTCCATTAAAGAATACTTCTTCAAATTATTATGGGAATTAAATTATTAATATTTGTCTATTCAAATAATAAATTAAATTTTAAAATACTTTAAATATTTTATATTATTATTTTTCCTTTAAATTTTACCTCATTCAAACACACTCTAATAAACTTCGTTCATGACGATCATGAATCACAAAAAGCATACATTTTGAAACACAAATTAGAGAAGTATCAACAGAAACAAATGTCATTTTGAGCATTAAGCAAATATCCAGTTCACCGAGTTCACACAAGGCAAAGCCTAAAAATAATTCATATTAGTTTCGCTACAAGGAAAAATGGGGTATAGTATATTATAATCATGAGGATGCAGCAAGGGTTACTCTAAAAAAGCCAAAAGTGATACCTTAAAGTATCATGTCTAGTGTCTAACGAGAATGGACAAAGGAAGTGCACATCGAGGCCGAGTGTACTATATTGCAACTCTTTACACACAAAAATGTCTATCTAAGTGGCTGGCTCTTTTAACTCCAATCTCTCTCATTCAGAAACAACAACAACAAAAAAAATCATATTCTCTGTAACAAAAATAAGGGCCGGATTAAGTCAACATTTGCTTGACTTCGCTGAATTTACTAGCCGCTTGCCACAAGCTCATGAATAGCATCACTGACGTTTTCATCTTCGGATCTAACAGTTAATTTCATAGCCACATCCTTCGGGCCATCAAGTCCGAACGACAACTTCACCAGCACCCTCACATTCCCTATGTATACACCTGATAGTACGCATGCGTGGGACCTTGAATTGGGTGGGACCACCTCTGTGCCCTGCACGTTCAAGCAAATGCATCAAATTGGTTTTTAGTGAGGCTATAATTTGAAATAGAAGTTCAAACAATACATACTGAGATGCCGCTTTCAAACAATATCAGTTCATAAACGAATGAAAAGTTCATTTACAAGCATACACCAAAGATACTCTATGATTGTTCTGTTTTTTAGTGAACCCGGGTGTGTGCACGTGCATATACCATGGATTGATAATTTAATTTCAAACCCAAAATTTATCTGGACGACCTACTTTCACTATATGATCTCTAATGAATAAGTTCTGGAAAGCAGTTACATGATGCTATATGGGTACAGATTACAGAAGATCGCAGGTCTTCTTGCAGAACCTTAACCCAAGTGAAACTATGTTGTAAGAGAAATATACAATCACTATACCAATACCAGTCTAAATATATATATTAACAGAGTAACAAATGACCCATAGGGCTTACCTCACAGGGTTGCATGCCAAGAAGATTGATCACAGTATTTACAGCTTCAGCTAAGCTCTCCCTAGGGCCAAGACCATATTCATCCTCTCTCTCACAATCAGGGCCCATGCTTTCCCATGCATTCCTAAAATTAGACACCCCTATTTTCAACATGTAATCTGCTGGAACAACCTCCAGATCCTCTAGCTGGTATTCATCTTCAACGCCGTCATCTTCTACCTCACCAGTGGTTGGGTCAACCTGATGAACATCCGATTTATGAAGCATTAATGAGATTACCTCTGAAATTTTATAGGTTTGCTTTGCCCATAAATTTCCCACTGGAAAATATGGTGCCATTATTTAATAATATCAAATAAAATAAATTGACAAAAAAAAAAGTGGCTGCGTTTTGACACACAACATTGAGTCACTGGCATATGTCCCAACATCCAAAACTTTGATTACCAAAAGTCTTGGACAAAGACTAACCAAAGCTTCATTAGAATAAAGAGATGTACCTCTTTAACAATAAATTTCAGAGTATTGGAAAACTTTCCAACTGTCGGCAATCCCTCAGGCTTCTCAAATGCCACAAAAGTTTGTCCTGGTGAATCATAAGGAAGAGATCTGAGAGGCTTGGAGAACGCCTCAGAAAATTCCTCTGCTTCTGACGCGTCAACAATTACAGTAACCTAGAAATGAACAAAAGAATTGTAAACAAAACTTGGCGTTCAACTGTTTTATGAAGTTGAATGGAATTTAAAATTGGTAATTACATCTTCCAATAATTGCTCTGGTATGGTGTTTGTGCAGTTGTACTGGAACACAACATGACTATTAAAAATGTGTTTAACAACATTAACTGCATATTCAGTCTCTGCTTCAGTAAGCTCCACAGGTGCTGAGGACTGTAAGAGACGCAAAATCATTAAGTTCATCATATTAAGAAAAGAAAGACAAAATATACAAAGAATTATAAAAAAAGAATGAAGTCAATAGACCTTGAAAAGCTTCCCAAAGTTTGCAAACTCAGGAATGGAGGAAAGGATCCTTTCATATGCATCTGCAGTTGACGGAGGGCCACTTGGAGGAGCACCCAAACCAGTTGGTTTTTTACCCGCAGCTTTCTTCTCTGCCAGTGGCTGAGATTTAACTTCCTTGGGCACAGAGTTAATGTCAAAAGGCTCTTCTGATGGCTCCTACATTCATATTAAGTACATTAGATTACGCCTATAACTCATGAAAAGCAAGACAAACTGCAAGCACTTACATAATTTTTCAAAGTAGTCTCCAGATTTACAAGTGGGATATCAAAATACCCAAAAAGAAAGTCCTTAACAGCTTTGTCTGTTTCAACAACCAAACCATCACCTCCAAGTGTATTTAGATACAGTGTTGCCCTATCACGAACCTGAAAAGTAACCATAATTATCCAGATATAAGTCCAAAAAGTTTCTATTTCTTTTCATACCTCCAGATTTGCCAAAGAGAGAGAAGAGCACAAAGAATTCATCTAAACCTTTTAAAATGTGCTACTATCACTTTTTCTACAGAAGCTCATACATATTTTCACAATTCAAATTCACTTTTACAGACATTATATAGATGCCTTATAAAAGATGACAGAAAAACAAACCTCGTCATCGCTGTCAAAGAGGCATCGCCTTAGGAGAACAAATATCCGGGGCTGAAAGAGCAAAGCATGACATTTCAAACCAAGTTAGCAATAAATATCCCCAAACCAGATCACAATTCTTGAAAAAAAAACCATTGCAATAAAATTTAAACAGAGGCAAGTAATACCTTTAATGCATCAACTGCGGCACCAAACTTGGCCAATGTGCTCACAGCACTTGCCCTGACAGTTGCATTCTCAAGATGTACTCTATTATATATGTAACGTATAAATTTGCTGGGGTCAGATGTTTTTGGCCCTTCAATTCCCAGGAAGTGAAGAATCTAGAGTATAAAAGGAACAAAATAATTAAAAACTGTAGAATGCCTAAAGTTTGAACTGTGAAAGAAGAATCGTCAACCAAAAGTAATACCTGTGTGGACAAATAGGTGAACTCACAGTCTTCAATGAACTCACAAAGATGAAGTAACCCACTCTCCTTTGCTTCAGGGATATCTCTAATGAGAATTACAATTGAATCAACAATTGCCTTCTTGTACTCAAACCCACCTTCTTCCCTGAGAATGTTACTCAGGAAGTTCATCCTGAGATGAATAACAAAACACCAACCAGTAAATTATACCATTAATCTAGAATAAATGCCAGATGAAATGTGAAACATCTGACTACCATAAGGAAAGAAACCTATGGTATGACATGTATACTCACAGAGATCGGTATTTCAAAGGAAACTTCAAACACAGAGATCTTATTGCTTCAACCACAACAATTTTGAACTCATCAGCAATATCTGACATGAAATTTGTAATCTGCTTCATGAGACGATCCACACTTGACTCATTTCCAGTCTTCAAAAGCGTAGTTATTGCAAGTGTGGCAATGCTTCTGTTCTGGTCAGATATTAAACTTTCCATGTCAATATTGCAGTTAGTGACTGCCATTGGATGTGTCATAGCCACCTGCAATGTTCAAAGTCACGGCTATTAAAATTAAAATAATGGTCAAGATTTATCCAAGATAAAGCTTAAGAGATTTGATGTACTAGATTGTGGAGGAGAGTTTTGGTTCAAAATAAGCTTTGGGATGCTATTTCAGTATTTAGGGGCCTCCCACTGAATTTTTTAAAAATGTTCTATTAACTCCTCCCAAATCAAGGAAAAGATATCAGAAGTTGATTCAAAAGACACCAAGACGCTTGCCGGTTTTCAAGGAAATTGATAAGGTCCACCTTTCAAAACTCCAGGTTAGGCAGGCACCCCCACTCCTTCAATGGTCCATTTTACATGACCGGGCACCATATTCAACACATGCTACCTTATATGAGTTTTGCTCTTAGTATTGACAGTATGTTAGTTAAATTACATAAGTAATATGTACAAAAGTTACATGATAGCAAGTATATATCTACAAATATGTTTTCCTTCTTCACTTTTAGATATAAAGTTTAATGTCACTTGGTTGAGCACCCTTTCATTGCTTCAAGCCTCAAAGGTACCCTGTACATTTGACTACCTTGAAACTAAAGTAATACCAAAAGGCTGACCTTGTTCAAGGTGCTCTTCAAATATCACATTCAAATTCCACGGGAGCATAAATATCTTTTACTTAAATTAAAGTAATATCAAAATGCTGACCTTGTTCAAGGTTCGGACAGCAGCAAATCTTAGGACAGGCTTAGAAGAACTCAAGAAGAGCTGGAGAACAGTAATTGCTGGAGTTAATTCTCGGTTTGTTACACCATTCAGCTCTGTAATTGCTCTGGCAGCTTCAAAAATCACCATCTCTGACTTGTTACGCAGGCAACTCTCAAGATAATCATAGAAGGGCCGATCCCCTGTCTGTGAATTATTGCCAGACTCCCGAATCACCTGCAGATATGAAGTTAGATAAAGATGTTGCAATTGAAAACTACCCCAGAATAAACATACATATCAAAAGGAGAACAAACCTGACTTGTATAACGGATCAAAAGGCATTGAGCCAAAGGTGAGCGCACAGTTCCCCTTGTCAAGCTTGTAACCAACTTGCTAACAGCTAACCGATCATTTTGTCGTATCTACAATGTTGACATTCATCATGTATCATTAAGACTTCAGTATCTAAATTCATAATCTATATAATAAAAGAAGGCTTTTGAAAAGGAAAAGCTAAAATCAGGAATGGTAAAAATCTGTGGGACTTCAGAGGAATGAAATCTAATATACAGAACTTATATCTGAAGAGTGATTTCAGATGATGGTTCTAATGTAAAAGGCAAAAATAAGAAAGTGACGCATCATGCTAAATTTATAGCTATATACAATCAAGTCAGACCACTAGGCATTTTTATCAACTATCACAGTGCAACCTTTGCCAGCCTTAAAAATACAAGGATATGGACAGATGCTGTGCCAGTTTTTACCATAATATTTATGGTAGCCTACTTGTAAATTACTGCTGGAGTTGAAGCCAGGAGTAAGATTAGACAATTTAAAATCTTTTTAAGGAGGCATAATACCATAAATGGACTACAAGTTGTGCTTTTTCCCATTTGGACAAATTTAGACTCTACAAAATCTCATACAGAAGTCAAATTTCTTGGAAAGAAATGTGTACCCCTACTTGTAAATTATTGCTGGAGTTGAAGCCAGGAGTAAGATTAGACAATTTAAAATCTTTTTAAGGAGGCATAATACCATAAATGGACTACAAGTTGTGCTTTTTCCCATTTGGACAAATTTAGATTCTAACAAAATCTCATACAGAAGTCAAATTTCTTGGAAAGAAATGTGTACCCTAGGTAGAAGAATTAAAAGGATAGGCAAGCTTATATAGTACGAGCAATACTGAAGGTTTATAGCTGTGCCAACAAAGTTATCACTTTAAAAAGTACTTCTAAGTTCCTCTGCAGTTGGAAGATATAAACCAAAAGCAGGTGATCACCTATTACTATTGCAACATTGCTTCATCAAATGATCTTTAATTCTATATTGACAGGATGGTTTAATTTATAGTACGAGTTACTACAATAAAGCAAAAAGCCTGTACGTAATCAAACTATTACTGCAAAATACCTGTTGTAGCAAAGCCAATGCGTGGAACTGTACAAGAGCTGCTCTTGATTGAACAGCTTCCTGAACCTCATTGCTCCACCTTTTTACAATTTCAGGATTTGTCTGAAAAGGAAGACATAAAATAAATGAAAGAAATATTTGAATGTACTAATATAAAAATCATTCCATAGAGAAATAAATAATACCTGGAGTAGGTGAATGCCACTAACTAAGGCTGCACTTGCAACAACTGGATTCTTATCTACAATGGCTTGTTTCAAATACCGCTCAATCTGGGTAAGAAGGGTTCCGTCCGTGATACGACAAAGCACACGAATGGCATTTGCCCTATACATATCAGTCTTACTATTCATGTCCTTCATAAGAGAGCTTGTGACGATTATAACCTTTAAAAAATCAGAAATATGGAGCAGTCAGTATAGTTTTCTTATACACAGCTTGTATGAGGGAGATTAAGTGTTTAACAAGCAAGAAGAACTGCGCTAGAAAATGTAACCTCATCTGCAGAGGGAGAGATCTCCTTAATCATCAGGTAGACCATCCTCCTTAATCCAATATCTTTAGACTGGAAAAGCTTAGTCACAGCAAAGAAAACTTCTGTGGCTTCGATCTATGAATTTGAAGCAAGAAACTAAAAAATGATTAATAGAAGTTATAATTTAAATCCGCAAAGTCAATCAAGCAAGGATCTTTAAAATAATTCTGAGAGAAAGTTTTTGACCTTGGTAAATGACTCTCCCTGATTCAATAGGTATAAAAGTTTTGTGATAACCTGAAAAATTAAATAACAAATATTTTCAAAACTCAGCAACCCAAAAATATTAGAAACAGCATGAAATACAGACAAAACCGGTGGTTCAAGATTAAAACCTGTGAACATCTCCTAGCATCTAGTTGTGGATCATTAAAAACCCTGGCTTCCTGGAGAACAGCCCCCTTCTCAATTCCCAAAAAGGGAGAGTAATCGACTGTTAACCAACCAATAAAACAATTAGTACGTGTGGGCATTATATCATAATGGATTCATCGTATATGGTATAAGTAGGACATCCAATACACAAGCTGGACCAAACGCGAAAATGCATAAACAGAATTATCGCACTCCATATTTATCCCTAGTGTAAGATCAATTCAAGTTTCCATGCACCCAAAAATAAAGCCAACCAGATCAAACGAAAGAAAACATGGCAACTCAGAGTTCAAAATTAATCTCAATCCAGCATTATGATTTACGAGATCCAACTCCATTCTAAATTCAAAATGAAACTCAAATGCAGATCTGGAATCAAAACAGAGTGATCCAGCAGCGGCAGCCTAAAAGGGAGAAATGGTAAGCACAAACCAGAACAGAAAGCAGATCAAATTCCGAATGAAGGAAACAAGAAATTGATCATTCATGGGAGTAAAACATGGAGTAGGGTAATGAGAAGTCGGAATCACCTTCATCATCTCGATCATCGTCTTTCTTCACAAGCGGCTGAGCCATCACCGGAGAAGGTGAATATTCGAGATCTGGAAGCTAAACACTGTCGCTCGATCCCAATATATATGTATCTAGGTGCCACTGCGAGCACTCCAGTGGTGAAGAAGAATAAGAAGCTTGCAAATGAGAAGCTTTGAAAGGTGAAATGGAGAAACGAATTTGCCCTCTGACGAACAAGGAAGATAGGCACAGATCCAGTACAGTGGGTGTATTTTATGATTAGAAATTACCGCATCTAATTACAGCATCTTTTAACTACACAGATCGCGCCACGTCAAGAAAAACCAATTACATGGATTGCCTCTATGTATTAGTGTTAAATGTTAAAAATGTATCCTTTTGCAAATATCAACTATTTAGAACATTGGACTGAATATCATTTTGGTCCTAAATATATACCCTAATGTTCATTTTGAATTTTTGGTCCATTATGTTTTAAAATGTTTAAATTGGTCCTAAATGTTTACAAAATATTTTATTTTGGTCCAAAACTATTGAATATTGCTTGTTTCAAGTTTAAACGTGATCAATTTAGAGTTTCATATTATTCTTGAGGAGTATGTTCTCTATCCAGTTGTGGCTTTCAGCAAACGAGGTTAAATTAGTGATAAAAATAAATTGTTCGTTTTATGGTCAAACAAGTAAAGTTGATCATATCTCTATCATTTGAAATTCGAATACGATGAATTCAAAGTTATGACTCATGAGTTCCTCTTAACAAGTCCTTCCAACTTGAAATGAGAGACAAGATAAATATGGTCAAATTCAATAGTTTGGGACCAAAATGAAATATTTTATCAATATTTATGACCAAAATGAACCATTTTGTTAACATTTAAGATCAATTTGAACATTTTGAAACATAATGGACCAAAATGACCCCTTGGCCTACATTTGTGAAAAATTAAAGATCAAAAGTGTACTTTAAATATCCAAAGATTAAAGATATAAATTTAAAGATTATAAAATAAGTTTCCTCTTTTTTATTTAACACTTTGATAAAATATTGTTTATAGTATTCTATTTGATAATACTATTTAATTTTCAAATAAAATAACAATTATTCTGTAACCAAAATATTAAAATATTTGTTAAATTTTATATTTGGATTTGCTTACATGATAATTTTGGCTCTGAGTACATGATTCTAAACTATCTTTAAAGTGTAATATTTACAGATAATTATTTGAAAGAAGTATAGTATATATATATATATATATATATATATTGAAATGAATGAATTATTTTGTGAGGAATTAATTGTTTTTGTTAAATTCTTTTTTGGTTGCCCACTTAGAGTATATGTCAAGAAATTAATCTAGATTCAACCTGCATCACCTACCTAATTATGATGGGAGAGTCTCAATAAAAATAACTATATTAATAAGAGCTCGAATCTATAAGACTTGTTTATGTGATACTAAACAGCTTATTATTTAAACTAATTATTTTCTTTTGTTCTAATATATTTAACCCCATTAGCTTAATTAAGTCCATGTTATAATTCTCTCTTATTACATGGATGAATCATATATCTCCTTTTATACTTGAATAGTTGAATTCATCATAATTCATAAATTCATAAAATATTTGTGGGGCACGGTGAAGCAAATTAACATTGGCAGATTGGTTGGCTAATTTTTATTATAAGGTCATTCCCTGTTTGGTGCTTTTGGCCTTTGGGTTTCAATGTGGAAATATAGGTGGTTAATTAGCACAATTGATTAGTGGGTGATTATGACTTGCTTAGACTCCAAGCAAGCTTCTTCTTCCTACTAAAAAAAAAGATGGTTTTTTCAATAATTTTTATAAGTTAGAAAACTGAATATTATTTTATAGAACAGAAAACACGTTGGATGTTTTCTGAACTCTGCTTTTTGAGAAAAGGCAGAGAACAAGAGAAATTTTTGTTAATTCCGTCCACCATGGGCAGCATTAATTAATACAGTAGTGCATACCAAAGTATAATTAACACAGAAATAATCATGAATATTATATCGAGTGTCTAGCTAGCTAGAGTAGTATTGCAAATTAAATAATAAACAAAGGAATGACGAGGATATGTCCTAGTATATATGAAAGTAATTAAACTTGCTACAATTTATTATTCTCTGACAAATTTGAATGGAAGGGTAATTGGTGTGAGTACTAAGGGTGGTGTATGTAAGTATGTAATAAAGTGATGGGGTCATTTATTTTTGCTTGCCATAATCAGCACTGGATTGTTCACTGCCGGAAGATTCAGAAGGGTTGAGGCCATACTCACTGGTTTGGCCAAACTCACTGCTGCCATAGCCACTCTCCAACGCAAGCTTTCTGAACCTTTTCATGTCTGCACTGTACGTGCTTGCACTGTATTCCACACTGTTGTTGCTGAATATTGAGCTTTGTCCTGGCTTCACTCCCTCACTTAGATCATCCAGTGACACGTCTCCCTCCAGTGCTCGTACAATCTGCATTTGTATTCATTATTTCAATTATCACACACATGTATATATATAAGCAAGTGATGAGAACAAAGAGAAGGATATGGATAGGGTAAGTTACACTTCGTTATCTAGAGGTATGCACCAAATCCACTTTGGTATCATGTTCCCAAAACCTATTTTTCCGTTATCTTTTGACGTGAAAAAAACACGTGAAGGTCATGTGTATTGTCAAAAACACAAAATTTATCATCCTAAACTCAGATTTCATGATTCAACCTCTAAAAAACGCGATTCAATATATACTTGAAGGCAAAGAACTTCATATTTTTTTTTAGGCTGAATTGTGAAATTTGGAGGGTGAATTTCGTGTTTTTAATCATACACGTGACCTGCACATATTTTTTTTTCCTTCAAAAGATAAAAAAAAATAGTTTTTGATACCAACGTGCTAACGACAAATAGAATAGAGTACTAAAATGTCATTTTTAAAAAAATTTGATACTAAAGTGGAATCGGTCCATATCTCAGGATACCAAAGTGTAATTTTATCCTATAAATAAAGAAAGAAATAAATACTTGGCTCATTTTGGGTCGCCTCCTTGCAGAATGTCTGACACTGGCACCAGCACAAGCCACCATACGAGCCATCTCTTGCACATCATAGTTGTTTTCCAGTCGTGGATCTGCCAATCCATCAAAGCTTCCCTTTTCCATCGCGCTTACACATAGTGGTCTAGCCTGTACAAATATTATATATAAGAACATTATTAGTGATTAATATTAATTTGAAGCCAGAATTAATTAATTATAATGTGAAAAGGTATATATATATGTATAGTATAATATACCCAATCAACCAAACTGTCTTCATATTGTCCTGTAGTGTCAATGGGAGGTCGTCCTGTAATGAGCTCCAGAAGCATAATACCGTATGAGAACACATCGGACTTCTCTGTTAGCTTCCCACTTGAAGCATACTCTGGAGCCAAATACCTGATCATAATCATTCAAATATTATTCATTAACCCTGCTTTAACTTGCACTAAATAAGATAATCTATGCTTGTGTTGCATTATAACAAAAACCAACATGTTTATGTATTTTTTAATTTTTTTCTAGATAGACACTTGAAGGCTTAACTGTATGTATGTCTATGAATTAATACCTAGTCATCAAAATACAAAGAAGGGGAAATGAGGAACAGATAAGAGAGAAGAGGGAAGGAAAAGTTTTTGCAATCATTTTAAGATGCATAATAACGTCTAGTCTTCTTTGATAATAGGTGGCTTACCCAAATGTTCCCATTACACGAGTAGAAACATGAGTGTAATTGTCCTGAGTAAATTTCGCCAATCCAAAATCTGCCACCTGAATGTTTTCATTTTAAAAAAAAAAATTGTCAATTAATTAAGGACCCAATTACCTTAATTACGATTTACGTACTATTAGATGCTAATTAGGATCATTCTTTTTTTTACCTTGGCTTCAAAGTTGTTATCAATAAGAATGTTTGCGCCCTTTATATCACGGTGAATGATTCGAGGGTGACCTAATCAAATAGCATTTTAGGTAAATTATTAATTTAAGTGTGTAAATATATTTTTAATAGAATCAACAAGTAATAAAAGCAGATCACTCACAATCCTCGTGCAAATAAGCAAGCCCTTTGGCTGACCCAATTGCGATTTTGAGCCTAGTGCTCCAATCCATGACAGGTCGACCCTTTCCTGCAAATTTTCATTTCACACACAAATTAAAATCATAAAAAACAAACAATACATTAATTAGTTATTCGTTAGTCCTCTATAATCAACTACTAATCCTTAATCTATAAAAAAGACTAAAACCCTATTTTAGTGCCTCATATATTACTTCTTTTATAATTTAGTCCTTAAATTTTCTTTCTTAATTTGGCCCCTCACAAATATTTCTGTTATCAAAGTTTCTCCATTCAATTTATAGCGGAGTTGGTGATGTAGCACCGTTAAATGATGATGTGTCAAATTAAATGATGATGGAGAGATATTATTTAACAGCATCCCTTCACCAATCCCGTTAAAAATTGAATAGGAGGGACTAACTTTGCTAACGAAAACACTTGTGAGTAACCAAATTAAGAAAAAAAATTTAAGGAGGACTAACTTGAGAAAAAAGGTAATACATGAAGGACCAAATAAGATTTGTCCTATAAAAGATAAAGGCCAAAGTGCAAATTTGGTCCATATCTTTTGCTTAGTTCCCAATTTGGTCTTATATTTTTTTTGTTGCAGTTTTGGTTCTATATATTTGCAAAGTGTCTTAATTTTGGTCTCATCTTTTAGTCAAGTTGCACAATTAGTCCCATATCTTTGCATAAAGATCAACCATTAGTTGATCTTTTTGTAAAGACATGGGACCACTTCTAAACCTAACCCAAAGATATAAGACCGATTATGCAATTAAGCCAAAGATATGGGACCAAATTAAAAATTGAGTAAAAGATATAGGAGCAAATTTATAGTTTAGCCAGAAATAAATGAATATTAAGATATGGATGAGAGAGTAAGAGAACCGTGGAGATGGTATTCCATAGTGTTGTTAGGGACGAATTCATAGACCAAAAGGCTCTGTCCTTCTTGAAGGCAATACCCCACAAGCGAAACAAGATGGCGATGATGGACTCTGCTTATAATATCCACCTCAGCTTGAAACTCCTTGTCTCCTTGTCCTCCTGTGGACTTAAGACTCTTCACCGCTATCTCCTTCCCATTAGGCAATACACCCTTATGCACGTACCCGAACCCACCTTGACCCAACAGGTTAGCTTGGGCGAACCCATTGGTTGCAGCGGCTAGCTCCTCTAACGAGAAGGTGCTCTTGTTGTTGAACCCAAGTGCCACCGTTGGGTGTGGTGGTGGTCCCATTGGTCCCCCTGAGTAGCTTGCGCTGCTCATTTCTCCGCTTTGCATTGGTCCTGATGATAACCCTGCCGCCGGTGCCGGTGCTCGCCAACCACCGCCGCCGCCGCCGCCTCCTCCGGGAGGTGGTGGAATGTTCATCACGTGCTGGTCACCTCCTCCTGCTGTTTTGTAGTTGTTGTTTCCCTTGGCTGGATGCTTGTAAAAGTCTTCATCTGCAATCATACTTAAAAAAGTTAAACTGCACTTTCGATTCCATATATTTTCTTTTGGTCTCAATTTGGTCCTGTATCATTTACTCATGCCTCAATTTAATCTTGTATCTTTTTTTTTTTTTTTATTTTTTATCTTATATCTTTTGGTCAGGTTACAAATTTAGTTTTATATCTTTTGGTAAAGTTGTAAAATTGATCTCATCATATCTTTACAAAAGGTTCCACATTGTGAGAATAACGATAGAAGTTTTTGTAAAGATATGAGACTAAATTTGTAATAAAAAAGATATGAGACCAATTTGCACTTGATCAAAATGGGACAAAAAATATAACTAAAAAAGATACAGGGCTAAACTGAGACATGAGCAAAAAATATAACACCAAAAGTGCACTTTGAACATTAAAGAAAATATGAATTTCATACACTTAGTTAATTTTTTTTTTTCTAATTCTACCAACTATATATTTCTTTATTTGGATGTAGAACAACCACTCAAGTGAAAATGTGTAATGGACACTCTCGAGTCTCCATTTATTCTCTAAATTAAAAGTGAGTCTTTAGTTCTTCTATACATAAATATACTTCTAATTGTCTTAATTTAGAAATATACATGCACTATATTTTACTAGTGTAGTGTGATTCATATTTTCAATTGTAAGTAGTTAACTGAATCTGAGAACAAATTTCAGAGAATAAAAAAAAATAGCAAGAACCATGCTCACTTTAAAGGACCAATTACTTCTAACCTAAAATTTAATCAAACAACTTCTGTGAAAGGTGAGATGATGTTTTTTTTTAAAAAAAAAATATAGATTTAGAATTATTATATTTCATCAAGAAAATCAAATTAATTTTATAAAGATTATATAAAGCTTGGGCAAAAGAATTAATAAAATACCATTGGGGTTAGCGTAGTAAATAATATGACTCTGTGATCTCTTCTTCCTCCTCGAACACACGACGAAGATTAGTATAAACAAAACAAGCAACAATCCAGCTCCAAGTACTACCCCTACTATCACTGGTACGTTCGACGACGACCCACCACCACCACCACTGTCACCGCCATTATTGCTTCCCGTCGATTTCGCCGGACTCAATCGGTGATGCGGCGGCGGCGGCGGAGCTTTGAACACCCCCGGCGTATTCGACGCCGGCGCCGGAGGGCTCGGCGCATTGTTGTTATTTCCACCGCCGTTGTTATTAGAAGGCGGAGGCGGCGAAGGAGAAGAGTTATTGTTATTATTATTGTCTCCGCCGTTGTTTTGATCGGACGGCGGTGGCGGTGACGGATTGTTGTTGTTGTTGTTGTTGTCACCGGAACCACTATCCGAAGGGGGCGGCGGCGACGACGGCGGAGGAGATGATGGCGGAGGAGACTGCGGCGGCGGCGATGAAGGCGGAGGTGATGACGGAGGAGGAGGAGGCGGCGATGGCGTCGGCGACGATGAAGGTGAATCGCCAGATGACGACGAATCGCCGGAATCCGGCGGAGGAGGCGGCGGCGGCGAATCCGATGATGAATCCGGACTCGAAGCCATATATCACGATACGATTACGAATTAGAAGCTTCTCCGATCGATCAATTTGATGGTTACAGATCTGGAGAATCCTAACCCTTGCTCGAATAATAATAATCCTTTTTTTTCAAACAAATTAAATCCAAACATATATATACATCTATATATATATATATGTATAGACAATGTAAGATCCAAGAATGTGGATGGATATAGATGAAGGAAGAGGAAGAAGAATTGGAGAGTGGTTATTAATTTTGGAAATTAAAGAAGAAATTCAGAAATGAAGAACGTACCTGAGAGAGCACTGGGCAGGGAATTCTCAAAGGAAGAAGATGAAGAAGAAAGAGCATGGAAATAATAAAAGTGCGCCAAAGAGAAATGATCGAGAAATCGTGTTTTCCAAGTCATCTCATACAACACACACCTAAATTTAGAGCTCTCACACTCCAATTTTACTATTCTTAACCATCTTTGTTTGTGGCTCTTATCTTGTCACTCACTCACACGTCAAACAACCCCATCACATTTCTGGAAATTGCACACACTGTATATATACATGTGTATTCTTATTATTATAAATTAAAAAGTTTAAATATTTAAATTGGTTAGTTCATTTTAGTCCTAAATATTTTAAAAGTTTCATATTGATTATAAATATTATTATTTAGTTTTATTTTCATCCTTAACTACTAAATGTGGTCATATTTTTCTCTCTCGTTTCAAGTTCGAATGGAACAAGTCTAAATCTACATGTTCCTTTTGACAAGTACTTAGTCTATTCAGTTGGAAACGTCGACAAATAAAGTCAAATCAAGTCATGAAAATAGACCACTTAATTGTTTCACAATCAAACAAGTAAAGTTGGTCAAATCCCTCTCATATCAAGTTCGAATAAAACAAGTCATTTATTTTTTGCCCAATTTGGACCGTCATCAAATGATCTTAAATCGAGGTCGAAAGTGGATTTCGAATGACTTTCTCATAATTTTTTACTTTTGATTCCAAAGACACGTTTGAGTCTTATTTGATCTCATCTCTTGATGATCTCAACTAGATAGAAAATTGACTCGTTGAGAGTTTTTTTTTTTTTTAGTTTTTAATTCATCGCATTTAAACTTGAAACAAGATATATATTATCAACTTTGTTTGTTTGACGGTCAAACAAATGACCCACTTTCGATATCTGATTTAACCACATTTTACTGACAACCCTAATAAGATAGAAAAAATACTTGTTAAAAACAAAATGTAGATCTTGACTTTTCGCATTCGAACTTGGAATTAGAGAGATATGAACATATTTAGTAGTTTTGGACCAAAATGAAACTAAATAAAAATATCTAAGATCAATATTAACTTTTGAAACTTTAGGATCATAATAAACCTAATTTGATCTTTCAAAACTAGATCGTGTAATTAATTAAATTTATCTTTTGGATATATTTTGGAAGCTATTTTCTTTGACAAGTGTCAAAGGCGGGTCTCCTATATATGTTAGAGGGAGACGGTTTTGAAAGTGTGATGCAGAAAAGAAGTGGGAGTGTACTTTGATGGAGTTAGTTAATAGTTAATAGATAAATGCTAGTTTTGTTGATGGTTTAAAAAAGGAAATGTCAAAGCTCCATTTCTTAGAACCTTTGACTCTGTTTACATATTCATATCTACGTCAAATATAATTTGTATAATATATATATTTAAAATAAAATATTAATTTGAAATTTTTATAATAATAAAATAAAGTTAAAAATAGTAAAATTTAATTAACTTTTTTTTTAAGACAAAAGTTCAAGTGAGTTGGACTGCGAGAGCTAACCAAGGTCAGGACATGCCTTAAGATTCTATGAGCACTTATAGAACGCCTATAAGTAGTCGATATTTTAAAAGTTAAGTGATATGTATATCTTTTACTATTAATTTAGGACCTAATATTAATATAAATAGAAATCCAGTATTCTATAATTAATTATATATTTAAAAATAAATTATTAAAAAAGTAATTGAAATTTATGTAATACTTAATAGAGTTCTGTTACATGATAATTTTATATACTTTTACAAGTGGTCGTAAAAATAGAGTTTGTAATTTTTTGTTTTTTTGGCCTGAAAAAATAGAGTTTGTAATTGATTTTTGCTTCTCATAAACATTCCAATACTAAAAAGATATACATTTTATAATTATAATTATCTAAATAAAATTATTCAAATAAATTTTTAATAATAAATAATATACAAGATAAAATATCTATAATATTCCCCCTACTTACTAAAATTATCACATATATATTTAAATAACTTCATAATAGAATTGTTCAATAAAAAAACTTCATATATAGAGTGTAATTCCAAACAGGCCTTCAATGATATGCCATCATCAAGACTCAAATATGTTTTTCCAAAATTAGATATTTATTTACTTAGGCCATGGATAAAATAATTCTAAGTTTTAAAAATTAATAAACACATCTTTTTATTTCTCAACTTTGGTTACTTAGGATTCTTAAAATTTTCAAGTTGACAAATATATCGGTCCAACTTTTAAGTAAGTTAACACATAATTTCTTAATGGTGTTGAGCAATGAAGTTAAAATTTGTAATTGTGTTATCATCAAGGTTTTATCTGTCATTTTCTAAAACTCATGAATGTTATGCTTCTGACTTAAAATAAGAGGCTACGTATATTTTAGCTTAAATTTAATAAATTTATTTTAAAATTTAAATTAAAAAAATGAAATCTTTTAAATTTTAAATAATGGCTAAAGTGCACTTTTGGTCTCATAACTTTGGCAAAGGTTTCAATTTGGTCCCATAACTTTTTTTGTTGCAATTTTAGTCCCATAACTTTGGCAAAGGTCTCAATTCGGTCTCATAACTTTTTTTGTTGTAATTTTGGTCCCATAACTTTTGAAAATGTCTCACCGTTGGTCCCAAGCTGATTTCCATTCATTATCTGTTGTTAAAAATGATCTGACATACTAAGTTGGATGAAGACGTGGCAAATATGGGTGAAGTTATGGATGAATGGAAATTAGTTTGGAACCAACGGCGAAATGTTTTCAGAAGTTATGGGACCAAAATTGAAGCCAAAAATAATTATGGGACCAAATTGAGACCTTTGCCAAAGTTATGGGACCAAAATTGGAATAAAAAAAGTTATGGGACCAAAAGTGCACTTTAGCCTTAAATAATTAATTTACTGAAAACAATAATATGGAAGGCATAAAATTACCAAGTTACAGGTAAGTCCAGGCTTGTGCTAGAGAGAGAGAGAGAGAGAAAGAGAAAGAGAGTATATAGAATATACTAGACTAGATTGCTCCTACCTGGTGAAGAACGAAAGCGTCATAATTCACTGCGACTTTCTCATAGATACACTTCTCTCTCTCTCTCTCTCTCTCTCTCTCTCTCTCTCTCTCTCTATTCTCGACGCTTTCATCACTACGATGCCTTCCCGGAGAAGAACACTCCTGAAAGTCATCATTCTCGGCGACAGCGGGTTCTTCTCTATACTTCTCTCTCATTCAATTCTGATTTCTGGTCTTCTCTTCTTTCTATGCGTTTTTTTTCATTTTCAATTCTGTGATTTTGGATCTTAGTGCCTTTTGGTTTTGAAGAATATTGAATTCTCACGGAACTGTTTGGAGTTCATTTAGTAGCAGTTGATTGAATTTCTACAATCAATTTGATTATGCCTAATGAATTGGCCTCCTGCTTGTTCTGACAGTTAATTTCCTGCTGCAATTTTGGATAGGGAGTGATATAGTTAGTTTATCAAATGATCTATAACATGAGGCGAGCTTTCTATTAGTTTGACACAAGATCTGCATTTTTTTAGAACTATTTTTCCAGGGAACTGTTGCTTTAATGCCTGTGTATTTACTTATGTTTGGATCACCATAAGAGTGGCTACGATACTTCCATTCAGGGAAGTTGATTTGTGGATAAGAAATTGAAAAAGTTTCTAGATGTCTTTTTGACATAATAAATTTGGTGCTTTGCAGGGTGGGGAAGACATCTTTGATGAATCAGTATCCTCCGTGCTTGTGTTGATACCCTTTATACTTATATTTGATGTTAATCTATACAATATACAGTATTATCTAACTCAGGAACATTTTCCGTAGTCAATGTCTTCCTGTGACAAAAGTAATATAGATATGTAAATAAGAAGTTTAGCAATCAGTACAAAGCAACCATTGGAGCAGACTTTTTAACCAAAGAGGTGCAATTTGAAGATAGGCTTTTCACCTTACAGGTTTGTGAATGGTACTGATTTTATGCTTAGCTTGCTTTTGTAATGTCCGGAGATACCTGAATGCTTGAGCCATGAGAGTAAGGCTCAAGGTGTCAAGTTTTGGACAAAATGTGTATGCTGGAATATGGTCTCAAGTCTCAACTAGATGAATTTGATGTTCCATCTTACAAGCTATGCTACAGACCAAATTAACAAATGAATTCTTAGGACTTGACTTTCTTAATGAGGTTTAACTTGATATTTTTGGAAATTTAGGAAAAATATTAGGATTTTTAGTTCGTTAAAGGATCTTATCATGGTTGTTTTTTCTTTTGCACATATGACCAGAGTAATTTGTATGCCCCGTAGGGTCTAGGATCAAGTTTCTTTGGTCATTCTTCATTTTAATTTTACCATTCCAGAAGTTTCAGTGAACCTATTAATTCTTGGTTTTTCTGAAAATTGGTTTATGCATAGCTGTAGGTAGCTGAAGGCCCTCTTTCCTATCATATGATATGAGTTTTTCTACTTTTTATTCCTAATGTTTTCATTTCAAAATATTAGATCTTGGACATGCAGCACTCCTATGAAGGGCTTCCATAGTGTTCTCAATAGGGATGTTATAGTACATATTGATTTTGGATCTAATCATGGTCTTCTGCGCTTATGACCAGAGTAATTTGTATGCCCCATAGGGTCTAGGATCAAGTTTCTTTGGTAATACTTCATTTTAATTTTACCATTCCATTAGTTTCAGTGAACCTATTAATTATTGGTTTTTCCGAAAATGGGTTTATGATATGAGATTTTTTTCCTTTTTATTCCTAATGTTTTCATTTCAAAATATTAGATCTTGGACATGCAGCACTCCTATGAAGGGCTTCCATAGTGTTCTCAATAAGGATTTACAGTATATATAATATTGATTTGGAGTTTTCATCAATTTAGACATTGAGTATCTTGTGAGTATATGAGATACAGAATTAAAATTTTCATGATACATATATTACTAGTGGTTGAATCCATCTCTCTCTTAAGAGTTTAGAGTTACAATGTTGTCTTTATGGTGGAATACTGGGAGCTACTGAGCTAGGTTTTTGGAGACTTGGGCATGTCAAACTAAAAGTGGGGTTAATGGTGTCAGCTCAGCTTGTTATGTAATCTTACTCTTCTATCGTAAGACATGCCCCATATGTTAATCTGTTTATGTAGAGAGGTATGAGCCTGTCCTGTTGTAGATTTTGTTATTATGACTCCTCTAAAAGTTTTCAAGTTACTCTAAATGGTTAGAATAATTGATGTTTCAGCCTTTTGATTTATTAATTAAATTTAACTTTTCAGATTTGGGATACCGCTGGCCAGGAAAGATTCCAAAGCCTAGGAGTTGCTTTCTATCGTGGTGCTGATTGCTGCGTACTTGTATATGATGTTAATTCTATGAAATCATTTGACAATCTTAACAACTGGAGGGAGGAATTTCTTATTCAGGCATGACTGTGTTCCTTGAACACTTTCTGTGGACTTTTCAAAATTTGGCAACTATCACAAATGTTGTAGTGATTTCGTAGATACTAATATCTGTGTTCAATTTGGCAGGCAAGCCCTTCCGATCCAGAGAATTTTCCTTTTGTTGTTATAGGAAACAAGATAGATGTCGATGGAGGGAGCAGTAGAGTGGTATGTCTTTACCTTGAATTTGCGGTGTCTTCCTACTGCTCTCTCTTTGACACACACATCAGATGCATTTATAATATAATAACCATAAATTTCAACACATACACCTAGTGCCAAATAGATGCACTCAACTAAGAAGTTCTTGTGTGCAGGTTTCAGAGAAGAAGGCTCGAGCTTGGTGTGCATCAAAAGGAAATATCCCATATTTTGAAACTTCCGCCAAGGAAGGTATTAATGTTGAAGAAGCATTCCAGTGCATAGCAAAGGATGCCCTGAAAAGTGGTGAAGAGGAAGAAATGTAAGTTTCTAAACATGTGCTTCTTATTTCATGTGCATAAATAGTCTGAAACAGGAATACACAGTGACAGATGCTCTCTTATTTTCAGATAGTTTTGATTTGTAGGGAAGGTAGCTTAGTCCTATTGATGTTGTAGTTCACAATATGTAGGATTATGGGGAAAATTTCGATTACTTAATATTATACCACTAATAAAAATAGGGTATGATGAGAATATCCATTATTATCTGCAAGTGGATATTATTTACTAGAGTGGCGCAAATTAAGATTATAGTGTGAATGGAGGGACCACTGATGAAATTTGTAGTTCCCCTTTCTTTTGGCTGCGATTACTAACTCGTTCTCTGCACAACTGTATGCTGTAGCTGCTTTGAAAATTAGTCTTGAATGTTGAACATGTTAGAATGTCTAAATAGTTGTAAACTGATGTATATGTTTAATATAAAGTTTTTGGATTTTTTTTCACAAGATACCTGCAAATGTATGTCTAAAAATGAAAATTAATATAAAGTTTGAGGAATAAAAAGATACTTTTTCTGTCAAGATATTCTGTGGTACTGAATACTGACATCACTCTTTGGATTTTGTTCACAAGATACCTGCCGGACACAATTGATGTAGGCAACAGCAGTCAACAACGGTCATCGGGATGTGAATGCTGAAAGTGAAAATACTGTCTTTTATTTTCAAAAGAAGCAGAGTCAGTGCATCACGTGAATCTATTTGGTCTTTCTTGTTTGACCGTCGCTATTTACGAATCCTTATTGTATACTAACGTTTGCTTAAGAGTCAATTGGTCTTATAGTGTTATTGGTTGGGTGCTTGTTTGATTTGTGCTTGTCGATCACAGATTATTGTTTTTCTCCATGGATGGTATTCCAATATTGTCACAATTATCCCCTTGAGATCATTTCCAAGTTATTTGTTATTCGTTGTTACTTGTTACAATCAAGTTTTGCTAATTGTGTTCTTTATCAAATGCACAAATGAATTAAAACAATTGTAGAGGATCATACTATAGTAAATTGAAAAAGAATGTCGGCTTTTTATTAAAAGAAAAAAAAACTTTTATAACGGAAAGGAGCGAAATCATTAGTGAACTTTAGGATTTGGTTTAGTGCAAATCCTCAGATGTTGCACTTGCAACATAGCTTAAATCACTTTGTTTTTTGTTTGAATTACAACCATAGTAAATCAATTAACTCTTGCTGCAAGCTTTCAGCTACCTTTTTTAACTGCACATGTTACTTTTCATCAGATTTTGTATGCCTCTCTCAAGTCTGAATACAACTTTTTTATTAAGTCAACTTTCTACAAGAAAACTTTCAATATTAAAGCATTTGCTTTAGTAATTCATATTTAGAAAAATGATATTGTACTCAATATTACAAGATTAAAAAATCAACTTTAGAATGATAAAATGAAAATAAACACTTCAAAAGAACTAGCTAAAGTTCACTTTTTTTTTTTTGGGATATTAACAAAACAGATTACAAGCAAAGAAAATACAAACCCAATGCAAGTAACTATCCTCATTTTTCATGAGCAACTGGAGCTCGGTGCCAAATTTGCTAAAAATCTTTGACCCCAAAAAAGGAGAATATTTCAGATGTGCAAACACTAACCACAGAAAAAAGGAGAGAAGGAAGACACGAAGCAAAAAGAATAGAGGAACATTGCAACTATCTAGTCATGTATATGATGTCACGATCCAAATTTCAACGTGCTTCTTCCCAAGAATCAAGTGATAACGTGGGGGTCAAAGGATGGGATGGGGATCACATTCAGCATAACTATCCACTTGCTCAAGTTAAACACCCTACAAACATTAATAAAACCAGTAGCTCTACAAAACCAAATATATCGTCACTATATTTTCAAACTCCCAACCTCAGCTGCTTCCTCGTAATGAGGTTTACATGATTTCAATGCCATGATCTGGTCATCCAATTGTCAGTAGATGTGGTTTGGCAAGGGGGTCCTAAGTCTAACCAACGCTTGGCCTTTAAAGAATTGGCTGTATCATATATGAATGAACATGAGTTAGTAATGCAAGAGCAAAGTTAAAACGAGTTAGTATTGCAAGAACAAAACAAGCATATGAAGTGGCAATTATAGAAAACTTATTTATTTAATCCTTAAATTTGTTTCGAAACTACAGTTTAGTCTCTAAATATAGTAAACACACTTTTTGATTCTTAAGTTTTTATAAACATCAACTATTTGATCCCTATAGACAACGTTTCCACGACTAAATAATTAACATTTGTAATAAAATTAGAGCCAAAAAACATTTTTCAATATTCAGAGACTAAATTGTAGTTTTAAGACAAGTTTAGGGATTAAATAATAGGTTTACCCGACAATTAAGCAACCACTAGGCACAAATACTACAACCAAAACCAAGATAAAAAGAGAGTAAGCATCCCTCTTGGATAACACTAAGAAGTCCAACAAAATAGTGTAAATTAAATAAAAAGTGTAGCATCCGTTGTGTTGGGAATTCTCCTTTTAGCCCTAACAAGATAGGTTTTTCAAAAAAATCTATAGGCTTTTACCTACAAATTGGCTCTAGTTAAGAACATATAGTTCCAACAAAAATGAGCATACAAGGGAAAGAAAAAAAAAGGATCACGTTACAAAAGTCTAAATAAAAGAAAAGGTAAAGTGCTTTACAGCTCTAATTATCATATCATGCTCAATGAGATCCAAATAATAGGACAAATAAAAGAAAAATGTGCATTCAAGGACCACTAAGGCAGAGGTAACTTGGCATAACCTAAAACTACAAACTTCTCAAATCTCAAGCTTAATAGAATGCTAGGATCTCATTCTCAGGTTGAAGCATCCTTAAACTTCCATCAACAGAAATAAATCTTCCAGAATAATGGTGGAAACATTCCAGATTACGTTTTTCTTATTTTCTTTTATGCTAATTGTACACCTTTGCTTGTTCCTATTTGTCTTAGAAATATCAACCTACAGCCAAACAATTCTAGAAACATCCAAGTAAATTATTCTACTGGAAGTACTATTACAACGTCAACAAACAAAAAATCCATACCAAAATGAAAATTGGTACTCACATTGTCAAAATGGTAGTAGACTGTCGGAAGGTAAGAATATATGAACATTGTTGAGAAGTACTTCACATTTATTTTGTCCCAACAGAAGAAAGTTTCTCCTGGCTGGATGGGCGAACTGAGTTTCCTGCTGTAGTTGCAGATGCCATTGGATTTGAAAGTGTAGTCGCCACAGTGCTCATGGGTCTAGAAATTGGTGGCCTTTGGGGATTCATGCTAATTGGAGGTCTTGGGACTAAGTTCGCAGAATTCACATGAACCCGATTGGCTGGCATGGAAGGTGGTACACCTCTAGATGATGAAGGTGGTATACCCAAGCGGGATGCAATTATCATTGCACGTTCATGGTAGAGTCTCTGCCTTGACCGATCCAAGTGCTCCCTCACCCTCATCACCAGATTTTCCATATCATTGATAAAAGATAACTTTGTTTCCACTTTATGCAGCTGCAAGTTGATAAAATACTCTGTTAAATTCAAACGAACAGAACATACAAATGAATTGCTAAGCAAACATTTTCCTGGCCATGAGATTACCTGCTTTTCTACCAACATCGCAGCAAGTTGTTGAATTTGGTCTTCTTCTTGTTTTGCTAGAAGTTTTGCCTTCACTGCTGCAGCAGCAACAGTAGAAACTGCAGCGCGTTTTAATTTCTCAAATTTGCTATGTTGTTTGGTCTTTGTGCTGCCATCTTCAATTTTCCCACCATTTTCTGTATGGTCTTCGCCTGCAAAGTTCAATCATTTTGTGAGCTAACTTCATTAAGACAAAGCTAGTCATATAATAAACCCTATTAAATCATTACATTCCTTGTGTGCTTGTGGGTGTTTGTGACTTGGGGGGGGGGGGNGGGGGGGGGGGGAGAGAGTGAGTGAGACCTGAGCTTCCTCCATTTTCAGGACCAGACTTTGATGCGACTGAATGTGGAGGTTTATTGTTGACCAAGGGCACAGAAGAAGACATCATATCAACATTCTTTTCCGTCCCTGTATTTTGTGACAAAACTGATGTAACCATTGGCAGAGATTCATTCTTCTCAGATACAAGGGAATTAGAAACCATATCAACATTCATCACTGGACCTGTTTTTTCCATACGCTCACCAGAAGAGTGCACAGTACCAGAAACCATTTCCACATCTTTTGGTGATTTTACAGACTTTGGCTCTTCTCCTGTTTCATTGGATATGATTGGCTGCTCACGTTCATTCTTTTCAGAGGGAAGAGAGTCAGACACAGCATGTCCATCCTTTTTCTCGGCCGGCTGACAAGGCTCTTTAATTGAAGTTCCTTCTCCTAAACCCTCAAAACTAGCTGGAACTTCAGCCTTGGAAGTTGAGCCATCTGATTCCTGAACACTGCCTGGTGCTTGATCATTGGATAGTTTAGAATTGTCAGGATCATTACGATTATCAAGCACAATTTCCTCTTGGTTAACTATTGCTTGCTCCTCTTGGTTCTCATTGTGACCCTTTGATAAATCTTTACCATCTAACACAGAATTATCCTGTTTCTCATTTCTTTCATCCTGGTCTTCACCTGTTTTAGAATCCCTGTGATCCATTCAAATACACCATAAGTCTCTTATTTCACAAGAAGTTGGACTAGGTAGGGAAATTGAAAAGAAAAATGTATAAGACCCATATAATGTCACATACCTTTCGGAGCTAGTTGGTTCCTTCTTATCAGGTGGATCTTCCAGAAGGAAGCAGTGCCTTGCAGCAAGCTCAAGGCTGGGAGAATTTCCAGACATGGATTTTAAGGAGCTATGAGCTGAAGCAACAGCCACATCAGAACCTACCAAGCGTGCCAGGAAACCTGCCTGTAGAAAGAGCAGTATGTTGGATGTTACTCCACAAGGCAGAAAAACATCAGACTGAAAAAATAGGATACATATACATGACAAAAGAAAAGCAGAGTGGGAAGAAAAACATTTTTCATATTGAACTTGTAAATTGGAGAAATCAACAACACAGCAGACACTAACAATTTTGCAAAGTTTGCCATCTCCAAGCAAATCAACAACAACCAGAAGTTGAAGCCAATTTTAATAAGTTTAGGAAGCTTATTCTGAATAGAGAGGTAACAGTCATCATAATAATAATTAACAATCATGTCTCCCAGTAATCTTTATCAACAAAAAAAATTCTTACTCAAGCCTCACATAAGAAACCAGCACCACCAAGTACCCAAAGCTTCTAAATTGGAAATTTGAAATAAATTTATTTCACTTCTTCCATCATCTATTTCTTTTTAGTAATAAACCTCAATAAATTCAGACTGGATAGACTAGGTTACTTAATGCGGTGCCCAAAACCTCTAAGCATCAAAGCATTCAACCTACCAATGCCATGACAGGATTACCCACTTCAGCAAATGAAGATGGGCCTCCAGGTCCAAGAGAGTAACCGACAGCTTCAAATGCTTCCTCAAGAGCCTTTAAAGCACAGTTATCACCTGTTTCCTGTCCAAGCTTCACCTCAGCTACATCTTGTGTTGAAGTTCCCTCACAAATCTTCTCATTGCTACCATTTTCAGGCTTTGAAGTCTCCTGATCAACTTTTTCTTTGTTAGCATCTTCAGCATTAACAGTTCCCTCGTGGGAGGTAAGAACTTGGCCTTCAATGCTATCAGTTGTCTTATGGTCAATAGTTTCTGAAGCATCTTTGAGGACAGATGAATTATTGTTAGTTGCAGCTTGATCAGCAGACTCTTTGCAACTGACAATATCATCACCACTATTAACAAAAGATTCCTCAATTGGCATTTGAACAAAGTGTAATATACATTGAGCTTTTGTTTTTGTGGCAACATGCTCAGCAATTTCATTCCAATTCTCTTTATAAAGTTCCAATGCTTCAAGCAGCAAGAGGGTCTCCTGATCAGTCCACTTTCCACCACTAGATCCTGGAACTTCAGCTGGCTCCATGAGTATAAAATCCGATGAAGACATGCCAGAGCCAAATTTCCCATTACTAAAGCAATCCGTACATAGATCAAAATCTGCCTGTCAGACACATCAAAACATGTGATGGAGAAGCAAAATTAAATAATCATCAACCACTCTATTTCTTTTACAAACAAACAAGAATTAATCAGATAATTCAATAGTTTGATAATTTCTGTTTTTAGATGAGATCAATAGTTTTTTTTTTTTCTGTTGGCCAATAGATGAGATCAATAGTTTGATAGTCAACCAGATTGAATATAATTAAAAAAGGCACACAAAGCCATTGTTACACTTCATGACTTGAATCAATCAACTTAATGTACATCCTATCAGACCAGCAATCACTATCTATCTTTTGATGAATGCATTCTTGCAAGTCAACTAGAAATTCAAAACAGTAAATGTCGTTTACGAGCAATTGGATGTAATGATGCCTTCATTACCATAATTTTAGCTTATGCTACAATCTAATCTAGAAATATGTTGTTTCATGAATATTCCACGAAAATATTCTGAAAATCTAATTTAATTCAGAAAGAAGTTATAAAATGATTCATTAGCTGGCCCTATGATTTTATTTTCTTTTCTTCTTGGAGAGAAGATAAAACAAAAGTTACTGCAGAGAACTTCTAGTAGAAACTTTAGAAATAGTTTAATTCCTCGCAGATTGTGGGAAGTTCAACTAAATGCAACAGTGTAGATAATCTCACAAATCTTAATTGAAGCCACTACTGAGATAGTGTCACAATAGAGTTGTAGACTAGGAACAAAAGCTCAACATTAAAATCTAATGAGATTAAGCCAAATAAGATGTCCAGTGTCCTTAACACATCTTAAATTATGCAATTTTTTTTTTTTTGAGCAAATGCAACAATGCAATTCATTAACATTCAATTGTAGGTAACAACCTGCTTCTGACAATGGTAGCGTTTGCGAGAGCAATCAGCAGAGCAAGAGTTGCAATGGTACTCAACGGCTGGCCCCTCTTGTTTCACCAACTCTTCAGCAAATGTTGACTCTGGAAACAAGCCAGATGGCATAGCTTGAGTCATTAGGTTCGTCTTTGGAACAACAGGCCGACATAATTGCAGATTTTCAAAGTGATACAATTTTTCAGCCACGAGATTCTTTTCTGTTGGCCCATCACCATCAGAACTGGCCACAACAGAGTCTGAAGATGGAAATGGATGGAAATTAATTAAACCCCAGTGGTCCAGAAACTCCATTACCTCTTGCCTAGAATCCAAATCTCCAACATTAAGCTCTGACAAATCTTTCAGTTCAATCTGAGCATCTGGATTTGCATGGAACTTCTCCATAATCCAATTTCGTATCTCCAAATATATATCAGGAGTCCGATTTTCAGTTTTCCCATCAAAGAAAGAAGGTAATGTATTCTTCTCAATTGAATGGATATCCGTCCATGAAAACCAACCTGAAAGTCAATTCCAGAGATAAAATGGTTTAACCTTGAGATCCAAACTTAAATCAGCTTCTCCTTTTTACTATTAGTATTATTTTAACAATGGGGGGCGAGGAGAGGGGGATGAAGGAACACCAAAGCTTTATGAAACAGCTATTAGATACAGAAACAATCAAAAACAGACAATGAACCTTAAAAAACAAAAAAAAAATCTTATTCTGAATATATAGGGATGATCCAGGGGTGCAACTGTGATTATTACTCAACTATTCCCATTCATAAGGTTTAGCAGAACGTTTTGATAATCTGCTGTGCTCAAACTTGCACTCTAGACCTGACAAGGTTCTGATAAGGGAAAAAAAGAGGGGGACGGCGGGGGTACTGTTACTAGGCTCACAGTTCTTCCTTTTCATTCTCAGTCTTGTCTACAAAAGAGTAGAATAAGGTAGTTCTAGAAGACTAGTCAACTCTATAGCTCAGAATAAAGATTCCAACCAACAATAATAATATTAATTTGAAGCTATCTTAGTTATGTCGAAAACAAAACTGGTTTTCATCACAATTAGCACAAAATTACTTATTATTATTCATACTGTACAATACAATTTAGTCAGCTCTGCCTAAACAAATTATCAATTTTCCCTACAACCCTGCTCTATTTCTAATACTACTGAATATTAACAGATTCCTCAAGCATGATAATGATAAAGTACTTCATATGGTAAAGTTGGTGGAAAAAAAGAGAGGAAGGAGTGAAGTGCTGTTGGATGAAATCCTTAAAGTGTGCCCTCCTCCCTGCCTCCCTCCTCTCTGAGTCTATCTCTCACCAATTTACATGGTAAAGTTCTGATAATGCTTCAACTGAATATGTTGCCATAATATAAATGTCTACTTTCTCGGTTGAACGATTCATGGTCTAATTTGGCAAATTGTAAACAAAAGCATGACTGGATAGAACCAATCAAACACCAGTTCAGTCAAGTTGAGCTGAAATACAACATCTCGTGCAATTTCTAGTCTTTAATGTACAAGATAAAACCGAAGAAGTCCAACATCGAAATGTAAAAAACTAACTAGGGCACCAAAATAGATACAAGGTCTCACCGCAATGACTTGGAACTACATGAGCATTGGTACCACGAGATCTGATAGCTTCGAATTCAGCTTCAATTGCAGCTTCCAGAGCCTCCCACTCGCTCTCCTTCTTGTAATCCTCCGCAAGCATCACCGATTCTCTCCCCAAAGCCTCGTTCGTCAACGCATATTCCGAGTGTTTCACAGCGGCAGCAGCAGAACCACCGCCGCCGCCGCCACCTCCAGCAGCCGAGGCAGAAGCGGCGGCGGCGGCGGCGGCGAGATTGCTAGGGGTTTGGCGAGCCCTGGTCAAGGGACCATTGTGTAGTTGAGGAGCGTGAGCAGGCAACGAGGCCTTCTCGCGAGTGACGCGTTTCGAGGGCGTAGGCGAGGAATTCGAGGCGCCGAGAGCATTAGCCTTTCTTTTCAACCCTCCGGCACGGCGGCGAGAGGATGCCGGCTCAGATGCCGGCGAATCGGCGTTTGACGGAGGTTGAACGGCGGGTTCACGGTGTTTCTCCTCCATCGAGGTTGGTTCTCTCTGAAGAGAAGAAGAAGAAGAAGGGGGAAGAAAAGAAATGATTTCAGTGAGACTGTGCTTCTTCGTCTTCAAAAACGTACGTCGTCGTCATCATAATTTCGCAGAATTGCTACTTCCAGTCCCGGAGCTAACTTTTTATTGCTTCTTCCACTCTCGTGATTTCGGAAGGAGTTGCTGGAAAATGCTATTTCACATTTTCACATTTTTCACACATAGTGATTTTATATGATGTACCGCCGGTCCATGCTATGAAGCTGCACCCTACTTGTTTATTGGTGAATAAATTCCCTGTATCTCCAAAATTATATACCCTTGTCTTTTTAGTTATTGTTATTGTTATTGTTATTGTTATGTGTGTCTCGTAAGAAATTGTAGAAGAAAATATTAAAGAAAGATTACAATATGGCAAAATCACTCATTTCCTCCCAAACTTTATATTTATAGTTAATTTCGTTCTTAATTTTTTTTCGGTGAGTTTCGTCTTTAATCTTTTATATTTTAGTTAATTTTATTGTTTGTTCTTATTTTAATTTTAATACTAATGACTAAATCTATATGACTAATAATATATAATATAAAATTGATAGAAAAAGAAACTCAAATCCTAACTTAAATTGAAAAATAAGATGCAGTCTGTTGTTAATTTATTAAAAAAGTTAGTCAAAAGATAAAATTGACGAAAATGTGAAAGATTGGGAACGAAATTGACAATTGGTGTAAAGTTTGAGAATGAAATTAATACTTTTGCCTTACAAGATTTCATAATATATATATTGCGCTAAGACCCCTCGATCGGGGTAAAAAACACCCATGAGTTTTAAAACTCTATAGACGAATCTCTTCTATTTTTAACTTTGCTCATTTAAAACTCTTAAGTTTTAAAACTTGAAAAATAGATCTCTAAGTTTTTAACTTTGCTCACTTAAGATCCTTAAACATCACGTTTTTAAAAATTAAAGGGTTTTAAGTGAATAAAGTTGAAAAGTCATGAGATTTATCTGTTAAATTTTTAAATTCAAAAGTTCCAAGGGAACAAAGTTAAAAATTTAGAGAATCTATTTATCGAATTTTAAAACTTGGTATTTTTTGCTCCGGACTTAAAATTAAGAGGTCCTAGTATAATTTAGTATACATCAATTACAAATTAATATTTATTAATTTTCAAAACATTTATTTTTTTTATATATATTTTAAAAAACTATGTCAACAAACAAATATTTTATTAAAAAAAACAAAAAAAAATTCAAGAAATAAAATCAAATGGGCCGTTTTCTGGTCCAATAAACACAATTTTGTTAGAAAAAAAACTATAGTAGGGCATATCAATTGTCAAGTATTAACCCCTAATAAACGGTCCAAAATGAGTTTCGAATAGTGGATTGGGCTTTCATAATTAGGTGGGCATCATTCATCAGCCCAGACCAACACAATAATTAGTCTAAAACTGTTTTTGTTTGAAAATAGTATTTCAATTTTTTTTGTATTCCGACAAAAAAAAGTTTTTTGTATGAATTAGCCCCCAAAATATGTTGTATGTTTAAGACAACCCAAAAAAAATATGTTGTGATTTGAAAAAAAAAAAAGGTTTCCTCGTGAAACATTGAATGGAAACAAAAAATTAAACACTAAATGGGATTTTCTTACTCTAAAATTTTATATGAACAAATTGTTCATATTCTTCTAGAACTTGAAGTTTTAATTTTTGCATGTCTTTGCCAATAAGTCCCACTTGTATGGAGCCAATCCTCACCTTCTTCTATCACACATGAAAGGGACACAAAAGGATTGTTTTGACAACTTGTAATATTTATAAATTTTAATGAATTACTCTAATATTGTTCACCAAACCGTGTTGGAATTTTACATAACTTTTTTCTTCCATTTTAAAAAATTATATATTTTACTCTAGTTACAATTTTTATTCTTCTAACTAATATATTCCTATATCTATTATTCATAATATATTACAAACATTTACACTATGTGCTTCACATACATTAAGAAGTATATCGATACTATAAATATAAAACAAATTATAAAAATACTAAAAATAATAATAAGCTATTATTTTCTGTTGTAATTTTAAATGCTAAAAAGTATTGTTACAACCTTTCATTATATTTTGTATATTATATGAATACATAATGTCAAAGGATGGACAGATAACAAATCTTTAAATTATATATGACAATATAGATGTAAATGTGAATGCAATCATCATGAAATAATTTAAATTTCAAATACAATCTCTCTAGAAAGTGAAAAACATAGAAGTTGAGCCTAAAAAAGGTCAAAGCAAAAAAAATAAAGGGTGAAAATTACATGCACATGTCACAACTTTAACATTTCTCTCTTCGAGGATTAGTTGAAGACAAATTAAACTTCAAAGCCAAGATATTGATAGATAGATCCCTCCAATTACGTATGTGACTATGTGGTAAAAGCTTTTTCTAATAGAGACATTTGTAAGCTTTTAATAAGAGGTTCTAGAAAAAAATGGGTATATATATATATATATATATTTACAAATATCTCTTATCTATCTATTTTACAACGTATATAATGATTAATCTTTGTTCGAATAAAAAAAATTATAATAAGAATAACATTTTTTCATTTAAGATATCTCTAATAAAATTCGAATATGAGATTTATCCAAAGAAATTGAAGCATCAATCACTTCAAGTAATTGTTTAATTTGTTGTCTGCCAAAAAGAGATTTAGTTTATATTTTTATCTTTGGTTTGTACTTTGTAGTGTCGCCATTTTTATTGCAAATGCACTCTTGAGGGTAAACAATGAACAAATACTAAAGAAATCAATCAATATGGTGTGTGTTTAGGCTGTTTATCACAAAAACATAAGATATGACAAAGAAAGACGTGTTTGTGGACATTATATTAATTAAAGTAAAACCATGACATTATATCCAAGAGTCATAAATTATTATACAAACAATGCTTTCGAGAACACAATCTAACCGTGGGATGACACAACTTTTGGGTAACAAGATTTTGTGACTAAACTCCAACTATTTATGTAGTTGTAATTGGTTTATTGACTAATCTCTTTAGTATAATTTCAATAAATTAACAATAAAAAAAAACTTATATACATATAGCATGACGAAAGTAGAGCTTAATTTTCAAGTGTGACAAAGGCCTTGGTATAGTAATCAACCACTATCTACTTTCCATAGTATAAAGTATAAACATATTGCCAACTTATCATCCACTTCTTTTTATTCTTTCATTATTTTAAGAAGGTTAAAATGCAACAAAATCACTTGAACTTTAAAATCATGTGTGGAAAGCTCTCCTAACAACTCAATTTTGACATGTAAAACCTTGAATTTTTAATTTTCATCCTTTTGTCATTTGATGGTAAAAAGAATATGTCTAAAAAGAAATTAATTCGTTGGTCAAATTATTGAGTGCAAGTTATTATTAGCAGTATAGTTGAGACTTGAGGCAAAAATATTTTATATAGCTAAGCGTATTGTTATTTTTTTTTGTAACATATATTAACATTTAATAAACAAAATCTTTATATCGATATATAATGAAATTTGAACTCACGAAATTGTCAACTCTTAGATCTAAATTATAGAGTTGTCATGGTGTCTAATTAACACACAAAATCTTTCTATTAAACACATGTCATGTTTTCAAATTTGATGATAATGATATTATTTCATGTGTTTATAAATAACAAAGTTGAAAATTATGTTAAGAAACCTTATTTGTGATGAGTTATCCAGACAGACAGGATTATATTATCTTCTTCTGGTTTTTAAATATGTGGTTGATTTGTACGTATTTGCAAGAAATTGATGTAACATATAAGGGCAAAACTGTCATTAACCAATCCACTCAAATTGGAGAAACATTATTACAACTTACGGGGCATTACATGTGCCATCAGTTAAATTAGCCACTGCTTATGCTCATCTGACAACTCAAACCACATTCTGAAACACCTATTTTCCTAAATATATTTAAATAAAAATAAAAATAATTAATTAATTGATATAACAGAAAAAAAAAATATTGTGGGTTGAGTAATAAAGGAAAATAAGTAAATAGGTAAAAGCTAAAATTTTTGGGAAAATTAGTTATACCCAAAAGCAAAATAATATTTTCAAAGGATTTAATTTTCTTGTTGGGTCTATGAGATTTCAAACATCAAACATGTTAGTTATTGATATTCTAACAAGTAATGCTAGTCTGCTGGATAGAATAATCTATTCTCACTTATTTTTCAAGAAAAAACAATGCAGCAAAAGGAAAGATATAATATACATGAAGGAAATCTATAAATAAAGGGATTTTTTGTTTTCTCAAACATTGATATGAGATATATATATATCTCCCTACTGCAAAACAACCTCCAATCAAAACACCAGTCATCACTATCCCAATACAAGAAAATTAAGATGCTATTCTACATATCAGAGTCTCTCTGGCTATATATATATATAGCAATTAATTAATTATCTTCAACCCTTTTGTTTGAGCATGACGAATCTGTTCTGTTCTTGAAGGCTCTTATTGTTCAGAAAAGGCCTTTTCATCTTCATCTCTTTGTCTTTGGACACATCATGTGTGTGAGTAGTGTGATACAAAATCACATTAGGCCTTATATCAAAATCCCTCACAAAACGATCATCTTTCTCTGCATATGGTGATGATGGAAGATTCTGATTATCAGACACAAGATCTTTGATTACATCTGGCATGGCTTGGCCTTCCATCTTCTTCTCCCAATACTCTTCAAGACCTTCTCTTCCATAGCTAACATCACAAACCTACATAGACACACATACACATACATACATATATATATATATGCACAATAAGATTAAGAAGAAAAAAAAGTATAAATATATATATACACACATTAAAAAATAAATTAAGAGAAGAAAAGCTTAATTACCAGAAGGAGAAGGAAGGGTATGATGATGAAGATGAAGAAAGAAGAAGTGGTTGGGGATTTCATGATTTTGGGTATGAAGAAGAAGGTGGTAAAGATGATGATGAAGATGTGGATTGTGGAGGGTGTGATATTTTATATGTATATATAGGTGTGAAAAGACCTATATGATATGTTGGGTTGTGTGGGAATTCTTAAATAAGAAAAAGTCATAATGGGAGGATTAAAGGTGGCGGTAAGAGAAATTAAATGCTTTAATTGCAGCGGTTTCAGACGTCAGCGCAAAGGTACAAAAAATGAAAAAAAACAGAGAGAGTTGACCACAAAGAAAAAGACAAGGAGTCTCTGTGTGCGTGCGTGTGGTGTGTAATATCAATATGTCTAATGTGTATGCAAATTAGGATTTGTATGCGTCTTTGCTTTTTTCTTTCTGTTTTTCTTCTTTTATTTGAATATTATTTTAATATGCGTTTTCTTTAATTTGATTATGATCATGAAAAATGAGATTATAAGTTAAATGTTATTTCGATAATTTTTTTGTGAAAATAGATTTTAGGTGTGAAATTATTTAAATGAATATGTAATGATTGTAGTTGGTAGATATAATTTTCGTGAATAATTTGAGACTCAATCCCCTATAGTATGTATTTCCTAAAGTGTCTCTCTATAGGAAGGAATATGGGCTATGGGATTTATAATTTCTTTTCCAAAAAGAAAAATTTAGATGAAATAATTTGATCAAGTAATTATTTTTTTTTTCATTATTTTTTTGATTATATTACCAAGTAAAATAAAATAATATTATTTTTTCTATTTTAGATGAAATTTTTTAGAATAAAACTATTATACAAATAATATATATTGATTTTGAAGAAAACTATGATGTGGCAAGAAGATAATAAGAGGATTAATTTAAGAGATTTGATCTCCTTTAGTAAGTATTTCCTAAAATGCATACTTAAAAAATATCTGTAGTAAGAAATATGGGCCATGGGATTTATAATTTCTTCCAAAAAGAAAATTTTAGACAAAATAATTTGATCAAGTAATTACTTTTTTTTTTCATTATTGTTTTGATTATATTACCAAGTAAAATAAAATAATTTTTTTTTCTATTTTAGATTAAATATTTTTAGAATAAAACTATTATACAAATAATATATATATTGATTTTGAAGAAAAGTGTCAAGTAGATAATAAGAGGATTAATTTAAGAGATTGGATCTCCTATAGTAAGTATTTCCTAAAATGCATAATTAAAAAATATATGTAGTATCAGGCCAAGAAAAAATATCTGTACTTCTGTAGTAAGAAATACGGACAATGGGATTTATAATGTATTCAAAAAAGAAAATGTTAGATGAAATAATTTGATCAAGTAATTAATTTTTTTCATTATTGTTTTGATTATATATCTTACCAAGTAAAATAAAATAATATTTTTTTCTATTTTAGATGAAATTTTTTTAGAATAAAACTATTATACAAATAATATATATTGATTTTGAAGAAAACTATGGAGTGGCAAATAGATAATAAGAGGATTAATTTAAGAAATTGGATCTCCTATAGTAAGTATTTCCTAAAATGCATAATTAAAAAATATCTGTCGTAAGAGATATGGGCCATGGGATTTATAATTTCTTCCAAAAAGGAAAATTTTGATCAAGTAATTAATTTTTTTTCATTATTGTTTTGATTATATTACCAAGTAAAATAAAATAATATTTTTTTTTCTATTTAAGATGAAATTGTTTTAGAATAAAACTATTATACAAATAGTATATTTATTGATTTTGAAGAAATCTGTGATGTGGCAAGCAAAGAATAAGAGGATTAATCTTTCTAAAATGATATATTAAAATATACAAACATACATTTTTATAATCCTGTGAATCTTATTTTTGGGAATCGCATTCTAAGAAATGCAATTCCCGAAAATAAAAAAATAATTCGTTTACCAAACACATCCTAAGGCTATTGCTGATTTTTCCTTCTTTATATATAATTTAATTTAATATGCTTTAAACAGTATTTAAAGATACTGAATAAAAAATATGTTAGATTTAATAATATTCCCCAAGTTTTTATCAATTTTTGAATTCATTTTATATGGTGAAGTGGAGTTTACGTTGGAACATTGCCAGTTGCACAAATTCAAAAATTAAAAATCCTTAACACAATAAAGCAAGAGAGGTTACTTTAATGTCTCGTTGATCAAATAATGTTAGTGCTTAATAGTATGTGTTATATTTTTTATAACTTGTATTCATATTTGCTTAATTCACCATCATTATGTTCACCACTTTGATAACATACAAAGCGTAATTAATAAATACATCTTATATTATATGACTCCACCCCTTTCTAGTCGTCCATGTTTAAAACTATAGTCTATGAAATTAAAAATAAGATAAAATTTACTATTTGGTCTCTCTTTCTTTACTAAATTAACAATTTAGTCCTTTATTTATTTTACATATGGGCACGCAAAGCCCTAGTATTGCTTGACTCTACCCACACTTTTTACACCATTAGTATGTTGATTTATAAACTAATATCATCAAGATAGAATTTGATATAAAAATGAACTTCATAACTCTCTTTTTTTTAAAAAAAAAAAAACACTTGTTTTTGCGTGTCATTCTTATATATAGGGCCATATTCATCTTTTCATAAGTAAGTAAAGTTGATCAAAATTTTATAATTAAATAAGTAAAGTTAATCACATTTATCTTGTTTTAGATTAAAATGCAATAAGATCAAAATTATATTATACTTTTTAAATAACTGTTTCTCTGTCATATTAAGATTACCGGTAAATAAAATCAAATTGTATTTAAAAAATAAATTTAATATTATTTTAAAATACTATAAAAACATATATAATTAATTTGAAACAAATAATAATCAATAATTAATTTAAAATCCATCCCATATATAGAAAGGACGAATTGGAGGCTTTGGCCTAATTAATTTCAGATCAAAATATATCTTTAGTCTCATAACTTTGAAAAATTTCTCATTATGGTTTTATAACTTTTTTTGTTATAATTTTGGTCACATAACTTTGACAAAGGTTTCAATTTGGTCTCATAACTTTTTTGTTGCAATTTTGGTCCTATAACTTCTGAAAATGTCCGCTGTTAGTCTCAAACTGATTTTCATCCATTTAATGCCGTTAAAGATGATATGACATACTGAGTTGAATGATGACGTGACAAATATGAGTGAAGTGGATTTAACGGCAGTTAATAGATGGAAATCAACTTGGGACCAACGGTGGGACGTTTTTAGAAGTTATGAGACCAAAATTGCAACAAAAAAAATGTATGAGACCAAAATTGTAACAAAAAAGTTATGAGACCAAATTGAAACCTTTGCCAAAGTTATGAAACAAAAAGTGCATTTTGCCTTAATTTTATAAGAGTATAGAATAGGGATGATCATGGGTAGGGTACTATGATACCCGGACCCATACCCGGATGTGAGTGGGTATCAAAATCAATCCCCATATCCATACCCGCTGGGTAGTCCAATCCCCATACCCGCACCCAGACCCAGAAAAATTTTTAAAATAAATTATTTTTTGTTAATAGAAAATTTATATTTATCCAATTTTTTACATCTATAACTACTAAAAATAAAAAAAATAATCATAAATATGAATATATTAATAAAATATTTCAATATTTATAAAAACTTTAATATTTTTTCAGTAAAAAATATTAAAGTATTATATATTTTATATATAAAAATATATTTATTATTACTAAAAGGTATATGAGTAGGGTACGGGTAGGGTACCACCATACCCGAACTCATACCCATTAAGGATGGGTACGGGTTTAGACCCATACCCATAGGATAAATTTCAAGATCTTTATTGAATATGAATATTTTGATCATCCCTAGTATAGAACAAACCGATAGAAAACTCTATTTTAGTATTTTGAGTTATAACTTATAAAGCGACATAGGCTCGTCTGCGTATTTGGGAAATGAAGCCAAATTTATTGCCTGAATTTTGGGGTTGACTTCAGAACATTAATGAGTGTGCTAGAAAACTCCTGATTATTCTAGGGGACTTGTGACACGGGAGAAGTGTGCTCCAAATTACAAATTTTGTAACTAAGTTATTCTTTAAGAAAAATAAGTTAAATTAATAGAACAATCCTTTTAATTAGGCGCTTCTCCATTGTTAGTTTTCTTTTTGGCCAAACATTGTTAAGTTATACTGATAATTTTTTGAAAAGGTAAAAATTCTCTTAAGTTTTAGTTATTATATGAAATTTTTCTTGAAATTTGAAAAGTAACAAAAAGTCCTATGAATTATTTAATTTTTTTCAAAATATATTGTTTGTTAATATTTTATTTCAAAAATAGAATTAATTTTTTTGTGTATTTTATATTGATCCAAAATTAAAATTACTACTAAGTATAATAAATAGTAGTTAAAAAAACTGAAAAATAATTGAATTTTTTTAAAAAAATAAATTATTTTCATAAAATTAAAAGCTCAAGAGGTCTTTTGTCATTTTTCAAAGTTTACAAAACTTCTTGCTCAATGACAAAAGTTCAAGAAAACTTCATGCATTCTTTTTTTACAGCTTTTTCTAATAATTTAGTATGTGAACTTTGAAAATTTTTAAAATTTAGACCACAAATTATACATTGTAGTTTTCATAATTATAATTAGTTTGATCTCTTTATTGAAGATATTAATTAAGATTTAATAATAAATCTTTTACAGCTAGCTATAAACTTTTTTGTCATGATACATAGTGGTTGATAGAAAAAAAAAGTTTGTTCTCAAACTTCAGTTAATATCTTTAACGAAATAACTAAATTAATTATAATTATATTTTTAGGTGATTAAATTTTACAGTTTTATTTTTTAGATATTGAATTCAAAAAAATTATTATCTTGTAATAATTAAATCGTTAATTTAATTATAATCAATTAAAAAATCAGTTATTAATAGTAGGAAGAGTTGTGATGTCCTAAATTATCTTAGGATTTATGTAATCAAATGATAAATTATTTGGTAGGGGTTCAAATATCACATTTGAGTATGAAAAATATTATGTGGTTATCTGTTTGCCCTTAAGTGATGGTCTAGACAGTATATATCTTTGGTTTACACAAAAAAAAAGAATAAATTATTTCATTCAGAATATTTATTTTGATAAAACTTGAATAAATAAAAATAAGAAAGATAAACAAAAATCTGTTATATTTTGTATCTTTGCTGTTTTGGAATTAATATTATCAACCTTTTGAAAAAAATCTAATTAAATCCCACTTATGACTAAATTCAGTATCACTGTACATGTCAAAGAACTTGATCTTTTACGAGTTAAAATGTTGGACCTTCCATGATGTACTTTACAGTTTACAGCATATATATAAAATTGAAAATATCATATTCAAAGTTGCTAGAAGATTTCATAATAAGAAGATATGATGAAAGACCAACAATAATTCCAACCTACAATGTGGGCCAACTTAATAAAACATGTGTAATTTTATTTTTGAGTATGGAAAATATTATGTAGTCTGTCGTTTTCTCTTAAGTAAAAAAATCCACAATAAAAAAATTAGTCATTGTCACACCAAAAGAAAAAAGAAAAAAATTAATCATTATTTTCGACAATAGATACTTTGGTTTATACCAAAGAAATCAATATGTATATATATAAACAAAAATATTGAATATTTAGCCCTTTACAAACTATTTTTATTATTTCAAAAAATTATAAAATTAACAGGTACATATTTATAGTTAAATAGTTTTAATTCTTTTGATAATTTTAAGATTTAATATAATATTTATATAACTTTTAGGACATGCAAAGCATGAACACTAACAAACACAAATACACAAATTAACATGGAAATTAAATACAATTAATAAAACTTGAAATTAAGAGTTGTCTTTGTCTAACAACACTGATCGATGTGTGTGTGAGATGTATATTTATAATAGTCAAATAGCAAGAATTCAGTGGGAGGTGCTAGATTATGATGTAATCTATGGGTGTATTTGGTGGATAGCCATGAAAAATAAAAGAGATTTAGATAAATAATAAGACAACCCCAAAAGTTAGAGATAAGAGGTTGCCAAAATGGTGGGTTGGCCTTTTTTCTCAAAGTCAACTACAAATGTGCATCACTAAAACAATGATTATGATGTTTGCAAAAAACATATTAATTTCAATAAAATAATTCAAATGAAAGTTGTACTTTAACTTGTTCCCCCATTGGTTCATGCATACCATGTAGCCACATGTATTACCAGTTTTAGTATATATATATTATAATTTTTAATGAAAATTAAAAGGTATTATCCTACTTCTAGTTGGAGACTATTTTTTTAAGGCACATTTAGAAATTATCATGATAAATTTTATTTTCATCAATAAAATATTTTAAAGAAACAATTTTATTTGAATTTCAGATATTATATTTAAAGAACTTATAAATTATTATCAATTTTTTTCGTAGGATAATTATTTATCAATTATTTAGTGTATATAGAGGATTCGCATATTTTGCATATATGCTTTTTGAGGCCTCTTTCTTTGTTTGGTGGGTTCTGATCTCTCAGGATCTGCTAAAGTCCACTAATTATTTTATGCATACAAAATTAATGCCTACTTCCTTCTAACAATTTACCTATCAATTTGCCTTTTACTTGATTATTTAAATTCTAATTATATATCTAGATGGGAGAAAACTCAAAGCACAATCTAAATGACAATAACAAGTGTTTGGTATAGCGGTTTGACGAGTTATACCTTAGGGAGAGGACATAGGTTCGATCTCTAGAGCCGACATTATTGGGAGGGTTCTGACCATTTTGTCTCTGATGTCCGAATGAGTTTTTCCCATCTATTCGTGTAACGGTCTAAACGAAGACTAATTTCATTCGGGCCTTAGAAACGAAACGATTAGAGCCCTACCAACAATGTCGACTCTAGAGATCGAACCTGGGTTCTCTCCCTAGAGTGTAACTTGTCAAACCGCGTTGGTTATTTATTTATTTATTTTTTATCTCTTGTAAGTAGTGATAGGGATGCAAAACATTAACCATATATATTTGCAAAATAATCCAGTAATATTAAACTTGTTTTGACTTATTTTAAAATTCTTACCAAATTCCCATTTAAAAAGATTCGGTTCCTAAATGCAAAACAATAATCCGAAAACTGTATTAGAACTTAGAAGTACTATTTATTATATTGATATGCTACATATAGTAAAATATGTTATATATATAATTAAAAAAATGAAAACCAAAACAAGTAAAAGTTGTTCATATTCAACATTTATAACGTACACATTCTTAAACTAAGTAAAGGGGGAAAATAATATTTCTTATTACATTAATACTAATATATGTATGGGTAGAAAGATGTGTGAATCAACTTTACATTTTGGAAGTGCCCTTTGCGTTCAACTATCAAATTTGTGGAATAAAGCTTATATCAGTGCCTCATTGGGTAGGTACAACAGCACTTAATCCTGGTGTGCATCTTTTGAATTTTTTTTTTTATTTATGATTTTGAACTCAAAATATCATGTTTAAAAATTTTAACTAACTACCAACTATATTGCATTTTGTTAGTTCTATACTTCTATATATATAGTGACTTTATTAAAGTTCTTCAAAGGGTATAATTTAGGATATTTGAAATTTATGAAAATAAAAAATAATTAAAAATTAATCTTTTATGATCTTTTTATCTAATTTCTTATTTTATAAACAAGAAAAAGAAGTCTCACTTCTTTTTTTACTGTTTTTATTTTTCTTTTAATTAATCTCTAATCCAGACATACTTAAATTTTATCTATTAAATTATTTTATTGATAAAAAGTTTATCTCTTCAAACTATTTTATATCTATCTCTTTTATTTTATCTTATAAAACATTTAAAAATTATTAAAAATCATTTTTCAATTGTATCTCTTATATAATAATCTTCCTCTAAAATGCTTAGTTGACTTTGTTGGAATATTTTTTTAATAATTTGTGTAAGTGATTTATCATGCAAAAGGTAGTAATTTATGAGGTGAAATCGACCTTTAAGAGTCGAAGAAGGTAAAGAGGAAATAGGCAAGGTCTGAGTTAGAGATGGAAGAGTGATCTTCATAGAGAGTCTTTCTCTTAGGCTTCTGCTACCATGTTATGATGAGGAGTGAAAGAGAAATGAGACTAAAATGAATGAATGTGTTAATCAGAATGAGTTATACAAATTCATTTATAAAAAGCAAAAAGAGAGTAACTAATAAACTGAAGTAACTAATATATATACATGACCATTATTATTTTGATCTAAATGGAAAAAATATGTTCTCAACCATTAGAGAACCAAAGAAAACAAAAAGGGCAAAGAAAAAAAATTATTCAAAATTTCAAAAATATTGATGGTACACAATTTTTTTTTTTTACTCATAAAGATTAATCGTAGGTAATCAAAGTTTTATCTTATAGACTTGAACTCGAGAGAGCACTTTAATTGGTTAAGAAGGGCTCATGAGTTTCGTTGAAGATGTTTGATTTCAACGATGTGACGTCCTTGCCTTTAACAATGGTACTGCGCACACACACACACACAAAACACATTTGTGTACCATACACTGATACACATTAATTACAAACAATTTGTGTACTACGCACAACATGGTAAGTGGGGTTGCACATGTGAGAGTATAAAGTTTGAAGTTTGAACACCAACTTTATTAAAGTGTACACTTATTTTCTCATATATATGATATGATATGATATGATGCCTTCTAATATACTAACAATAGTTGTTTTTTTTATTTAAAAAAAAACACTAAGGGTGCGTTTGGCTTATCATTATAATGTCATTATAATCCTATTACAATTTCATTATCCACATTTTCATTACATAACTTAAGCTACAGTGCTATTTGGGTGTTTGTTTTTCAATTATAAAGTCATTACAAAAATTACACTTCATTACAAACTCATTTCATTACATATTTTATACCCAATTACTAACATACCCCTACTCAAATACCTATAATTACCTATACTACAATAATAATAAAAAACTACCTGATGGGTTTTTTGAAAATTTCATAAAGTCAGTGGCATTTTGGTAATTTTCCTTAAATCAGACCCCCAAAAGCCAGGCTGCTTTCTTCATCGTGGTTCTTCCCTCCTTCTTCTCTCCTCCGAGCTCTCCTTCTTCTCTCCTCCGAGTGCAGCGTGGGTTCGGTTTTCGTTCTCCCCTCCGAGTAATTTCCGGTGGATTCCGGGTGTGCGACGTTCGCGGCATTTTTAGGAGAACGCAATCGTGTGTGCAAGCAAAATTGGCCAACGAACGCAATCGTGCTGAAAGAATATTGTTGTGCGAATCAGACATTTTTAGGAGACAAGAATTGATAGTGAAGCACTTCACTACCGTCTCACTCGCCTGTCGAATTCCCCTTGAATTCTCAGCTCGCTTGATCAAGCGTGAGTGCCATCAGAATTCGACTTGCTTTCGTATAATTTTGTGGCATTTGGGTTTTATAACGTAAATCCCGTACTTTCTGTATCTTTAGTTAGGGTTTGTTTTGGGAATCAAGATTTTTGTTATGTGAATTTGTTAGTTTCGTGAAATCTGAAGAAATTGCTGTTATTTTTATTCATTCTGTGGAATATGATATACGAAAGGAAGAGTGTGTTGGCCAAAAAAAAAAAAGTGGAAGGAAGAGTGTGGATGGTGGGATGTGCGTGAAGGATATCAACGGCCAATGTTACGCAAAGACAAAGGGTTTTCATTAATATATAACTTTTGGTCCCACATTTTTTTCATGGATAACATTTTGGTCCTTCAATTTATTTTTTGGAGGAAAGTTTGCAATATAGAAACCCAATCGTTGATGAATGCAATTTTTTACGGGTCAAGAGATATATTTCATTTTCGTAAGGACCGATTCCTTCAATTTATATAAAATCATAGACCAAATTGTAGGTTTTTAAAAATTTTCATGTTATTTACATTTTGGTCCTTTCATTTCATTACATAATACTACTCCAACCTTCATTACAAAAATTCACATCTAGCACAAATTTCGAGACAATTTCATTACCATTTCATTTCATAACCACCACAACCAAAAAGTCAACATATTATTTTTTTTCTATCTATTTCCATTATCAATTATCATTTCTACCCCTATACAATTTAAAAAAACCCATACAATTATTTCAACCAACCACAATCATTACATACCCATTTTCATAATTTCACATCCAATTTTTTTCATTACATCTCAAACTTATCCAAACACCATTTTCATTACATAATTTTCTCATTACCATTTCATTACATAATTTTCTCATTTCATTACGAGAGTGGATCCTCTGCATTCTCATTCTCTGCATTTTTGGTGCAGTTTAGAGAGATAAAGAAAGAAGTAGAGAGAGAAAGTGTGGGTCCCAGTAAATAATAAATATATGGGACCCACATTTTCTCTCTCTACCTCTTCCTTTATCTCCCTAAAATGCATAAAAATGCACCAAATCAAAATGCAGAGGATCCATTTCCTTTTATTACATACTTCTAACCCAAACACACCCTAACAATAGTACTTCACATTTCATACACAACAGTTCCTCCCAACATTCTTGGTTTTCCATCTATACACCACACCACACATTCCTACATATAATATAAATTGGTGCGTAAATATGAGTTAATAATTTAATTTTTAAAAGATTTATATTATTTTATTTAATCTCTGGAATTCATAAAATCAATATATACTTCAATTTTTTTATATATTAATTAGTCCTTGTAAGATAAGTTTAAAAAATTAATAAAATTATATTATTTCTACGATTTTAAAAAAATTAATGTGTGTAAACTAAATTTTCAAAGATTAAATTGTCAAGTCATATATCTTTTATGGACCAAGTTATATGTTTACTATATATATATATATATACACCACCTTATCTCATAAATTGTTATAAGATATCACAAGTTCACAACTAATGGCTTATATATAACCTATCACATATAATGGAAGATGACAAAAATAATATAATGATGAATGGTTGTAATCAACAATATTGATAATTATAAATTTTCTTGATTTTTATTATATAATTTAAAAAATATTAAATGATTATTTATGTCGTGACTTGTGACATAATTTTATAAATTTTAATAATTTTGGTTTACATTAGAAATATTATATAATTTGAATTCTATTTAGATTACAAAAAAATAATAAAAAAGAAAAGTTGAAGGATCACATAGAGCCAGCCCTAAATCCTGATAGGATCAACTGTAACGGGTCTCTAAAAGCTGTCTCTAACTGTGCAAGTTGCGGAGGACTTGTGAGGGACGATGCTGGTCGTTGGATTCGTGGATTTAGCAAGTTCCTGGGTTGCGTCTCGATAATCAAAGCGGAGGCGTGGGCGTTACTCGAAGGTGTCAGAATCGCGATGGAATGTGGGATTGAGTCTAGAGAGTGACTCAATGATTGTGGTTAATGCCATAAAGGATCCAAGCAAGTGCCCGATCGAAATCCTTGCAATTATTCGTAGTATTCTGAATATTCTTGCTCGGCTCAACGATTGGAGGATTAAACATGTGTGGAGGGAGGCTAATTTTTGCACTGACTATTTGGCGAATATTGGTGCAGATCGGTGCGATAATGGAGAGGTGTTGGTTTGGTCTAAGCCTCCTCCTAGTTTGAGTCTTCTTTTGTTGAGAGACAATTTAGGGTTAGGTGATGAGAGGGGGCAGAGGCGCTGAATAACTATGTAGCGACGTTTTGCCTTTGTTTGTTTTGTCTTTGTTGGTTATCTGCTGTCGTTTTGTGCTTTGTTGCTGGCTTTTGAGGCCCATTCTCACCAAAAAAAAAATTCTAATAGGATCAAAGTTCGGATAAAAATTTTTAGTACAATTTTAAATTGGATTTTTTAAGCTAAATCATAACTAAATTTTAATTAAACAGGGTTAAGGTCTAGAGATTGCACTAGTCCATTTTAACAGTTCTTCATTTATAATAAAATTAAATATTTGCTTCGTTTACATAATTTTCTTCAAAAATAATATCTTATATTTATAACATTTAAAATGATATTTACATATATATTGTAATGCGCACTAGTAATGTGTGTATCTACATGAGATTTTAATTTATTCCATCTTTTATATTTACAAATAAAAACTATATTGTATTTGTAGTGGACTAGTGTTCTTTAATTTATTCAACGAAAGGTGAATTACAATTTCATTTATTTTAATTGAGATAGTCTTATAGTTATTTTTTAAGTGATTGAGTAGGTATAAAATATTAGTTCTTAAAATCTTAAAATAAGTCAAAACTATGATTCCCCAAACAAAATAATAATATTCAGGCAAAAGAAAAACAAAATAAATAATATTAGAATACAAATTTCATAAATAGGAGAGCATACTTATATTTTATAAAATATTTAATTATTTTGGGTTAAACATATGTGTGTGTATATATATATATTTCAAAACAGAACTGATTGATTTCTATATAATTTGTGCATTTATTTAAAAAAAGGACAACTTATTCAGAATTTTGAGACAACAAAGTCCTGAGATTCTCTATTTCTTTGACTTTTCTATTGTTAGTTTTTTAAATATCCATAAACTAATTTTTTAGTACCATATCATAACTTTTTAAAAATAGTCAAAAAGGAATCTATCAAGAGACACACCACTATGTGCCTCAGAAGGTGTGAAGGCAGACAAAAGTTATACATATTGCCACCATTAATGTTTGGTCAAAAGGCTACCAAAGTTTTTAGTACTAAAATACTATTTATAAAATGTTGAATGTTGAATGTAGAATATAGAAGATGTTGCATATTGTGGGGTGCAAACCAATATATTACTATATAGTGTGCCTTCTTTTGGAATTTTTATTCTCAAATGCCCTATTTTCACACCATTACAGGAACAAAAGGTGTAAAAGTTGCAACATTTGAAAAAATCATTTTTAATTTTACTTTCTAGAAACTAACAAGTGCATATAATTTAATAATACAAATAATAAATTTGTTGCATATATATTAATTTTTTTTTATCGAGTGGTCCTATATATATAAAAAAGGGTTTATGTTGTACTTTGAAGAATGAAAATGATAAAATAAATATAATTCAGGGGCTAGTTTAAAAATCTATCTATCTATTATTGTTTAATTCCAACTCATGCATTTGTAAGATATTTATATGAGACAATAATTGTTTTTTTCTTTTTCACCATTTAGTTGTATAAACTTTGAATTCAACTAAAAAAATCTTAAAATTAATAAATGAAGGTGAACCTAATAACTTGTGTTTTTTATTAACTCCAAGAAATCTCTATACTCGATTCCCACTCTAATTGTATAATAATAAGTATTTTCTAATACAAACTACATTTAAATGTATTTTTAACCACTTGAATTTTTGTGAATTTTAATTTAGTCCCCAAATTCAGAAACAGTCAACTTTGCCCCACTTTTTTTTTTTGGCCTGAAACTTTGCCCCACTTGAACAAAACAAAGTAAGTAAATAAAGAACATCGAAACTACTGAGTTATTAAAATTGACCCTAAATTTTAAATAGGCCAAAATACAATTTTGGTCTCTTATCTTTGGGATAAACTACAATCTAGTCTTTTATATATCTTTTTCTTTTGCAATTTTGATTCTATATCTTTCTCAAAAGTTTCACCATTTGGTCTCAAAGACTAAATATCTCTCTCGTTTCAAGTTCGATTATGACGAGTTCGAAGCTATACTTTATCTGGTTGAAACCGTCAGCAAATAATGTCAAATCGAGTTCTAAAAATTAGTTGCTCGTTTCATAGTCAAACGATCGAAATTGGTCATATCTCTCTCATTTTAAGTCTGAGTGCAACGAGTTACTTTTGATGAGTTATTTTTTTTACTCAGTTGGGGCCATTAGCAAATGAAGTCAAATCAAGCTCAAGTAGTTTTCCGTAATTTTTTAATTTTTGATTCCATAACCATTTTCGAGTCCAGTTTAATCTCATTTGCTGACGGTCCCAACTAGATAGAAAAATGATTCGTCAAGAGTACCCCACTTTTGGAACCCAATTTAACCTTGTTTGTTGACGACCCCAATTAGAAAAAGAAGAGACTTGTCAAGAATAACTCATGGCTTTGAACTCATCATAATCAAACTTAAAACTAAAGAGATATAGCCACATCTGGTCTTTGGGATCAATGAGTAAAATTTTTGAGAAAGACATATGATCAAAATTGCAAGAAAAAAAAAGATAAAGGGCTATATTACAACTTATTCTAAAGATAAAAGGCCAAAATTGCACTTCGACTTTTTAAATATATAACACAGAAAAAGGGCATCATTAAAAATAGAATAAATTATACTTTGGTACCTTGTGGTTTGACCCTATTTCACTTTGGTACCATGTGGTTTGAAACCTGACACTTTGGTACCCTGTGGTATTCTCCATTAACACTTTGGTACCCTTTGGAGCTATTTTGTAATTTTAACCATAAAAAATTTTGCAAAAATTACATATTGACCCCAAATTTTTTTAAAGTTTTCATTTTAGTTCCTAGATAATATGTTTCTAGGGATCTATTTGTAATTTTTTAAAAAAATTTTGGGGTCAATATGTAATTTTTGAAAAATTTGTTATGGTTTAAATTACAAAATAGCTCAAAAGTGTATCAAAGTGTTAATGGAGAATACCACAGGGTACCAAAGTGTCAGGTTTCAAACCACAATGTACCAAAGTGAAATAATGTCAAACCACAAGTACCAAAGTGTAATTTACCCTTAAAAGTATAAAATAACGTCAATTTTCTATTTTTAACCAAAAGGAATTAAACTAATGTTTGTAGGAAATAAGTAAAAGAATTAGAAATGCATTTAAGCCCATAAAATATAATATAATTTTGGAGAATTTAAGCTTCATCATTGGATTACTTTAAGATGCGATTGATGTATAGCAGACGATTAAAATCTCCTGAAACATGAAAACTCTCTTAAAAAAAATAGGGTAAAGGGTCATTTCACTCCTAATGTTATTTTGGTTACAAACTATTGAAAAAGGGTCATATTTTTTTTTCTAAAGTTAGAATATGACAAGTTCAAAGTTACGTATTATTCTCAAAAAATACTTTCTCAATTCAATTAGAGTTGTCAGCAAATAAAGTCAAATCAATCATGAAATTAGACAACTCGTTTCATGGTCAAACAAACAAAATTGATCATATCTTTCTCATTTCAAGTTCAAATGCGATGAATTCAGAGTTACGAGTTACTCTTACCAAATTCTCTGAACTTCAAATGATAGACGAGATAAATATGACCAAATTCAATACTTCGAGATCAAAATGAAACATTTTGACAACATTTAGGACCAATTTAAATATTTTGAAACATAAAAGACCTAAATGAATATTAAAATATACATTTAGGACCAAAATGATCCTTTGACCAAAAAGATACTAGGTATATCTTTATCCTTTACTATATAAATGCATCCTTAATGAGTAATAAGTCACGCTAATAGAAAATAAAAAGGTAAAATAATTGGTTGTGCTAAATGCTAAGACGATAAAGATTAGCAAGATGATAATATATTTCTGGATACCTATGAAGCATGAACACTGATAAGGATACGGGACATGACACGGACACGGACACATTGACACGTCAGATTTTTTAAATTATATGATACGACACGACATATATTTATATATAAAAATAATTAAAAATTTATACATTTGATGAAAATTTTAAAAATTACAATATATACTTATAATATAGGTCATATGTGATATTATTTTCTATTGTTTGTTATAAAAAATTGATTTTATATTCTGAAATTTATGAATATGTGTCATGTGTGTGTCGTAGAGGTGTCGGACACGAACACGTGTCTGACACGGCAATATGCTATCAAAATGAAGGGTCGATACTTCATAGCTTTATACACAACACCCGAAGATAAATCCAAATTAATTAATAAACAAGAAATTAAAATTACAGGCATCATCTCTCATCTCATCTTAGCTTTGGAATCAGAAAGTCTTCTCTTTTAACCTTCTTCTCTCTTTCTGTCTTCTGCAACAAATCAAGCCCTGAAACACAAGGATCCATCATCATGCAATTCAGACTTGGATTTGCATCCTGGAGTTTCATCGTCTGTGCTCTTTTTCTCTTCTGGGTAAGAACTATACACACTGCAGTTTTGTTAATCAATGGAAAATTTCAATTTTGCATGTTCGTGTGTTCTGTTTCTGAAAGCCTTAACTTGATTCGCTTCTTGATTAATTGATGGTTTTGGTTGCTTTTTCTTTTTTAAATTTTTTTCTTGGATCTGTTGTTCTATGCGAAGTAAAGAGAAAATTGATAGTTTTCACTTTGTTTGACTTCTTGATTAATCGATGGTTTTTGTTGCTTTTCTTTTTTGTAATTTTTCTTTTCAAGTTTTCTTGTATCTGCTGTTCTATGTAGAAAGATTGATGATTTTCACTGTTGATTTGATTTTTTCAATTTTGTTTGATTTTTCTCCTTTTTTCCTCATAAATTTCTTCAGATTGCACAAGATAGTGGGGCTAGAAGGCTTGCTGGTGGAGACCTTATAGTGAAAGAAGAGCCAAACAGTTTGCAGAATCTTGCATCAGTGAGGAATTATATCCTCACTAAAATCATTCATGTAGGAAAAGAAGCTGTTAAATTAATACATGATGATAGTGATGATGAAGATAGTGATGATGATGACAGTGATGATGAACATGATGATGATGACAGTGATGATGAACATGACGATGATGAAGAAGAAGAAGAAGAGAAGCACAAGATGATTGGGAAGAAATTTTTTAATAATAAGGATCACATGGATCCAGAATTGAATGTGTTCTTCAAACCCAATGACCTGAAGATTGGGAAGAAAATGCCAATTTTCTTTGCCAAGAAAAAAGACCCTTCATCATCACCAAAGTTCCTACCCAAACAAGAATCAGATAAAATTCCTTTCTCATCCAAATACCTCCATACCCTCCTCAAGATTTTCTCATTCCCCAAACACTCCCCACAAGCAAAGGCCATGAAATACACTCTCAAACAGTGTGAATATGAAGCCATGAAAGGAGAAACCAAGTTTTGTGCCACATCCTTAGAATCCCTCCTTGATCACACACACAAAATCTTTGGACCAAACTCTGAATCCAAAGTTGTGTCCACTCTCACAAACTCCTCTATTGAGTTGCAAAACTACACAATCTTAGAGGTCAAAGAGGTCAGTGTCCCTAAAGTTGTAGGGTGCCACCCTATGCCATACCCTTATGCAGTGTTCTATTGCCATAGCCAAGATAAGGACACTGCCCTCTATGAGGTCATTGTGGAAGGTGAAGAAGATGGAACCAGGGTTGAAGCTAAGGCTATATGCCACTTGGACACTTCTAAGTGGAACACAGATCATGTGGCTTTTGCTGTTCTTAAGGTTCAACCTGGGACTTCACCTGTCTGCCATTTCTTCCCTCCTGATAATCTCATCTGGCTCCCTTCTTCTTCCTCTTCACCTTCTCTGTCTTTGCCTACACCTCATTGATGTGTCATAAATACATGGGTAAATTAGTAATTTGATGTTTCAAAGATGACTTGTTTCTGAGTTCAATCTCTAAAAGATAAAATTATAAAGATTTAATCTTTTAAAAATATACTTATAATTAATTTAAATTTTTTTGTTAAAGATGTGTGTGTATATATATATACACACTCAAATTTCACTACCAAGTAATTTGATTTGAGTAAAAATCCAGAGTATTGGGATGTTGGACTTGGAGCACTTTGTTTTGTGTCTTTCTCTCTCTTTAAAAATTTAACATCTTTAACAAGAGAATTAAATTAGTTGTAATTGTATTTTTAAAAGATTAATTTTTTATAACTGTCTTTTAAGGATTAAATTGAGAAATTTATCAATTTTTAAGATCAAATTATTAATTTACTCTAAATATATCTAAAGCATGTATGTATGTATATATGTGCATGGTGTGGGTGGATAATGTAACATTCAGTGTCTATTTGAGACTGTCTCATAAAGCTATGCTAGGTTATTAGTTAGGGAGGTTATGTGTAAGGAGCAGCTTGATGATGCAAAAGAATATTATATATGCATCTGAAATAATATGAATTTGAATTTGAATGCTGTTTTCAGTTTTGCTTTAGTGGAATATGTATCTTCTACATGTGAATAGGAATGTTGTTTTCTTTTGGGACACCAATGTGTGTTTTTAATAATAAGAAGGTTTATCAATTAAGCAAATATTTATTTTCTTCTCTATTAGTTGTACATAGATGAGGTTACAAATTTAATAAGTTTCAAAAGTGTATAAAAAATTATTTGGTTTGTAATTGAAGTATTATTTTCGTCAAATCTAAGCTAATACATGAACTGATGTAATTTTTTAATAATCATGCTTCTCAAAATTTTAACTTATTATTACTTAATAAATTACTGATTAAGATGATACCATTCTTAATTACTCTCATGAAAAGGAGAATATATTGAAGTTTGAATACTATGAAATATAATCATTAAAACTTAAGAGTTAAAGACTTAAAGCTTTACATGCTCAAAAACTAGAAATTTAATTAGTGTTGTTTCTATCAAATAAATATATGTAAACATGCAATACAGTCCCTGAAAGATACAGTCGCTGACACTTTAGTCCCTGAAAGATGTAAATGGTAGTTTTGGTCCCTGAAAGATACAGTCGCTGATACTTTAGTCCTTGAAAGATGCACCGTTTGGATAATATAGTCTCTCAGTCACCAACAGTTAAATATGACTAACGGTGCAATTGATTTGGTAGGTTAAACCCTCATGTAGCACGTTAAGTCTGTCTTCCATTAGTTACCTGTAAGTTTGAGTTGGCAAAGGACCAAATCATAATCTTCCTAAAGTTATTGATTTCTTTCATTTCATCATCTCCACCAAAGGTGTTCATTTGCACGAGTAGAATGGGGTTTCCCATTGAGAGTGGTCCTCTAGAATGGAGAAGAATGTTGCAGCTAGAAGAACTCCTTCAAGTTTGACGATACCTACTCCTCCACCGGCTTTCTTAAATTCTTCTTCCCCTGACTTTGCGCCTTTGTCTCCTGTAAATGCAAATATACTTAATGATGCTAAATTGAATGAAAACCTAGACTAGCATATTTCAATTTGCCGCCATCATACAGTGAAGAGAATACGGTTTTCTTTTTTCTGCTCTTTTATTTTTTTTTTCTGGTGTTTTTGTTCTTTTGGTGTTTGTTGTTGGACATTTGGTGTTGTAGTCTTTTGGCTGATTGTGGTAGTTATGCAGATTGCATCTTGGTGATTGTGGCAGTTATGCAGATTGTATTAGCTAATTGTGGTTATAGAGTGTAGAAGTTTTATTGAGCTAATTATGGAAATTATGAAGATTGCATCTTGGTTATGGGTATAATGAGCAACATCTAGTCATGGCATATTGATCACACTGTAGAAGTTTATTACCTATTAGAACGTTATGTAAATATTTTTTTATATATTGTTTTCTCTTTTAGGTATGCACAAACTACAATCAAATACATTTCTATAAGAGACTTAATGTATTTGAATGTAAAACCTAGACTAACATATCCAATCCACATTGGTCCTTTGCCAACTCAAACTTACAAGTGGTTAATGGAAGACAGACTTAACGTGCCACATGAGAGTTTAACCGGCCAAATCAGCTGCACCGTTAGTCATATTTAATTGTTGGTGACAGAGGGACTATATTGTCCAAACGATGCATCTTTCAGGGACTAAAGTGTCAACGACCGTATCTTTCAGGGGCTATAACAACCATTTACATCTTTCAGGGACTAAAGTGTCAGCAAACATATCTTTCAGGGACTGTATTGCATGTTTACTCAATATATAAACAAACATAAGTGTTGTTGTTTTTTTCCTGAAACGTAATTCATTCAAAAGTAAGGCAAAGCCAAGCACAATACAAACGAAAACAAAGTAAAAATAGCCAAACTCTCCCTAGCATAAACAACAACATTAGACAGGATATCAACTGACGAAGGTGGGGGGTTTGTAACCCATCCAAGAGAACTCATCCTCATTTAAGACAAATTGGCAAGACAATTAGGTGTCAAGTTAGCGGATTTAGGGATCCAACTAAAACTACAACCATCTAAATAATTGAAACCATAAATAATGTCATCTAAAAAAGACAAACACTTCCAATCAGGACAACAGGCAACCCCAGTGGCTGTTTTAAATAAAGACATAATAATCAGACTCAAAACAATAATTATAACTTGATAAAACGAAACGACGACATGGAAGAACACCCAAAACCCATAACCAAACCAGGAAGCCGGCGTGGAAGACAGAAGTCGTCGTGGAATGCCTAATCCAGAGTCGCCACCGCCAAACGCTGTCGTGGGAGCTCTTATCCAAAACACTGTCGCCACAAAAACCCTAAAAACAAAGTAACACTCTCGTAAAGAGAGAGGGACCCTCACGAGGGAGGAGTTTTCTACACTACCCAACAAATAAGAAGGGGGATACCACAACTGAAAATGACGACAGCCCAACATCAACGCAAAGCTCTGTGTGTGGACGAAGAGGAGAGTGAAAGAGAAGAGTGAAAGAGAACCAGCGGCCGGTAGGGTTACAAAGTTTCTAAATGGACACATAAGTGTTGTTAAACATAAAGTTTAAAAGTTTTCAAGAATTTCAAAATAAGCATAAGCGTTGTCAAACATTAGTTTAAACTTTAAACATAGCAAATGTTGATACAACTATTAATGTCAAACATAAATAAATAAGTGTTGTTTCTATCAAAAAAATAAATAAACATAAGTGTTGTCAAACATAAAGTTTAAAAGTTTTCAAGAATTTCAAAACTGTCGGAGTTTTTTTTTATTAGCAAAAAAACTGTCGGAGTTCATTAGAATATCGAAACTTAATTAGTCAATTAAAATATTTAGTATTGATGAGTTTCACATGATCAAGGCTGAATTATCAAAGATAGTGAGTCTCAGTTTTCAATTGCCAAATTAAATTTGAAAAGAATTAAAGAAACAAATCAAGAGTTTGAAACAAATTTGAGTTACTTTGTCGAAGTAGCCAATATACATCAAAGATTATATTCAAAGATGTTCAAATTTTCAGGCAAAAAAAAAAAATAGAAAAAAGATGTTCAAATTTCTTTTCATAGGAAATGTAGATACAACAACTAATATGACTTTATTATATGCTTCAAACGTTGAACATATAGGAAATGCTTCAAACATAGGAAATGTTGATACAACTATTAATGTCAACCTATTTTTAAATGCTTCAAGTGAAATCAAACATTGTCATACACATGGGACTCAAATTTTCTTGATATTTAATTTCTAGATGCTGCTTTTACTTACATGTATATATATATATTTAAAAAAAGTCAAGCGTATTAATTAATTAAGACCTTATTTTAATTTGTCCACACGCAATGGATATTTAATTATTGGGAAAAATTTAAATCAATGGCGGTGGATGTTGTCATGTATACTTATTTATTAGTTGATCGTCAGCAATTGGTCATGTACACCAAGCTTACAAGAAAAAAATTTATTATTAGACATCTATTCGCAGTTGCTATTTGCATTTTAAAAAATACAATTTTGAAGTAATAACACAATTAGATTTTATAATAAATGTGTTGACTTTTGTGATTTGTGATATAGCATGAGCCATTCGATTTTGAATAATGTTTGATGTTTGATAGAAGTCAAAACAGCAGCTATACAAATATCTCATATTAAGGATAAACATGGGAGCCATTGACATTGAATTTGGACGTTATATGATTAATGATTCAGCTTTTAAATATTATTCAACTCTTGTTTTGATTATTTAAAGAAGAGAACTTAATTAAACAAGTTATTGCTTAGCCTAAATTAAAAATTTACCTTTGAGTGAATACTGAATTAAGATATTTTTGATTTTAAATTTTAATTTTAATTAAAATTTTAAGTTAAGGGTATAAGATATTTTTGACAGAAGAATGTTGAGCGATAAAAATTTAAAATTAAAAGTTGACAGAAGAATGTTGAGCGATAAAAATTAAAAGTTGGAAAGATTAATTTATTAATTTTTAAAACTCATAAATAATTTGTGTTCCCAATCTAAAATTGAAGAGTTGTATATAATGTAATGAGTATAATCAAGTGGTAGGAATTTATTTAACGTTAACTAAATATAAAGAGTTTGATTCTTAATTTTGAGTATAAAATAATTTTAAATTCTTAAGCTAACAATTCCACTTTTCAAGGTGCCTAGAAACCAACAAAAAAAATTAATTATTCTTACCGACAATACTTTGAATAATGCTTTACTGAAAAAAAATCCTAAGTATATATTTTAGCATTATTATTACTCTTGTTCTTTTTATGGATTATTGTTACTCTTGTTATTTTGGATTTTGTATTTATTCAATATAATAAACTATAAGTTTATACCCTTGAGTACTTAAAATTGAAAATGGACATGGCTCCTGGTTTTATCCTAAATGCATGTATTTATTTTATCTTTATCGGAAAAGAAATAGTTGAATTATTTGTCGGCTAAAATAGTTTAGTTTAGAAGACAAATTTTTTTTCTTTTTTTGGCCAGAGAAGACAAAATCATACAAAATCATACTAATAATTTTTGTATCAAGACTTTAAATTCGGGATTTTATCTATTAAAGTATATGTGTCATCTAGTGATATAACCAATTATTTATGGGCCTATGTCCTTTTTCAATTTTTGCCAAAAAATGGGCCTCAACACAAATATCGCCAATCTAAGATGTATAAGGCCCAATGGGCTTTGTAAAACCGAACCGTACAGTAATAAGAAAGGCTTTTTTCTTCTTGCTGATTGAGTTTTAGCTTTCAATTCTGAAAACCAAAATGGTAGCTCCAGCTATCTCACTGCCTGCGACTGCGAGCTTCGCTATCTCCTCTCGCAATGGAAATTCATCCAACCTCGTTTTTTCCCGCAGGTTCATATGATTAATTGTTCTATATTTAGCTAATTTATTCCGTTCCAAGTTGAATTTCGCTATTTGTAACTTTAAATTCTAAGCATGGATTGCGATTTCACAGAAACCCATGGTCGATAGCTTCTTCTTTGCTAAGCCCGTATGGCGACTCATCAAAAACTGGTAATTATCTTCAATTCTTTCTTCTTACTTTCAGCTGTGATTCAAATTTTGGTAGCTTTTGTAACCAGGAAAGACGAAAGTAACTTTTCAGCTTGTTTCGACTATAACCTAGTTGTCTTATCTCTCTAATTCTTGTTCTTGTTCATTTTTTAAAAAGAAGTTTTATAGTTTCCTTTTGGGTGTGAATAGTGTGATGCTTCTTGTCTTATATTGCGATAAGGAACTTATATGATGCATATGAATAGGAATCATGGACAAACATGTTATGATATATAGATTTTGTATATCCAGGATTATCAAGTAAAAAGCGTGGCTTTCCTCTAAAAGCTGATGAGAAAAACACACTTGATGCTGGTACAAGGTATATTGTTGCTCCCTTCCTCTTTCAAGTGCTTCATGTATCATCTTATTGCTTGTGAGTGTTGACTATATGGAGCAATGGATGTAAATCTTTTCCGGGAATGTACCTGTATGTACTTAGTGGCAAGTTAGGTTAACAGAAGTTGGGAAACTATTCTGTTAGAGACACTTTTATTGGTAGGGTTTTACCCCTATAGATCAATATTTTGGGGCTCGTTTCATTTGAACTATTCTGTCAATGGTTAAGAGAAGTTGGGAAACGTCAAGTTTAATTTATCTATACCTTATCTTTGTGAATTGGATCTGTTTTGTTGGAGGACTCTCTGATGGACATGATTTTTAATGTCTTGGTAAGTATCTTCTTTTTTAGTTCTTTCTCAGTGGTGAATGGGAAAAAACAACTTATTGGTTTTCCAGTTACTTTGTAGTTATGGTGCTATAGAAGCCAAAAAAGGAAATCCACCAGTAATGCCAGCGGTGATGACTCCTGGAGGACCTCTGGATCTCTCAACTGTATTGTTTCGAAATCGTATAATATTCATTGGACAGCCAGTCAACTCAGAAGTTGCTCAGAGAGTTATATCACAGCTTGTGACGCTAGCTACTATCGATGAGAACTCTGATATTCTGGTTTGCCACATCTTTCTGTTGTTAATTTACTCGTGTTCAGCCCTGAAGTAGAATTTGTATTGAGCTGCTTATGTTGGCAGGTGTATTTAAACTGCCCTGGTGGAAGCACCTATTCAGTGTTGGCAATTTATGATTGCATGTCTTGGGTATGATTTTAAGGCCTTTCTCATTTTTCCCCTCAACTAGATGCCATGTAATTTGAATCCATTTATATCAGTCTCACTTCATGTAATTAATTTAATCCCTTAATAGAGGTCTCCATTTGTTTTCAGATAAAGCCCAAGGTTGGTACAGTATGTTTTGGAGTAGCTGCAAGCCAAGGAGCCCTTCTCCTTGCTGGTGGGGAGAAAGGGATGCGGTATGCAATGCCAAATGCACGCATAATGATACATCAACCTCAAAGTGGATGTGGGGTAATAATTAAGCTTTTGGTATTTTGTTTTGTTTTTTCAAATTTTAGGTATTTTGTTGACTATGATACATTGAGAAAATGAGTAGCTGTAAAAGGAAAGAAAACTCCCCCACTGATTGAGCACAGGAAATTAACCCTGCTTGACTTTACGTGTCCTTTTTATTTACACTTTGGATATGGTTTTCTGAGGCTACTGATATCTGAGAGCTGTCAATGCTATTATATTAATGCCCTTACTTGTTATAATAAAATTATTTTTTTGCGTTTTGCTTGTAAATTACTATATAATTTTGACTGGAGGACATCTTCTAGACAATGTTTGATTTTCTTTATTGGATAAACATTTTGAATTTGATTTATAATCTGCTTGTAGGGTCATGTGGAAGATGTGAAACGACAAGTGAAAGAAGCTGTTCAATCTCGTCATGTTAGTCTTTCTCCTTCTAAGATGCTTATATCATCACTAGATTGCTTTTATATAATTAAGGCTGATAAACTAATTACTTATCTTTCTGTGTATTGGACTCGATATAATATTTTTGATAATTAAAAGAATGTCATCTAAAATAAAAGTTTTATTTTTGAATTAATAGTCATGCTTTTAGTTTTATTAAAAAGTCCATATATCAAACTAGTTCTTTTATGGTATGTGGATTGGGGATTATGGAGGAGAAGGGTTGGGGAGGGGAGAGGAATAGGACCTCTTCCTCTTATTTGCGAAGGTGAGAAAGGGAGGGTAGATAATGAGGGATTAACATTTGATCCCTCATTCTCCTCCTCCCTTCATGAAATCCGAATGCCTGAAAATGGGGTATTTTGGAGGAGATATTAATTCTCAAACAAGGGGAGATTTGGAGGGTTCACCTCCCCTTTCCCTCCCTTCCCTTCTCCCCCAACCTTTTCCATTCTCTTCCCCTCCTAATTGCCAAACATACCCTTAGAGAAAGAATCTTAAATTCTAATTTTGATAGTGCAAGAAACCTTCATAGTTCTATGTTCTGACATTTCTTGGAATGTGGAATGCTAGCCTGAACGGTTCTTCTTTTCCTTTGCATTTTGCTTACAGAAATTAGACAAGATGTATGCTGCCTTTACTGGTCAGCCATTAGAGAAGGTCCAAGAATATACTGAGAGAGATCGGTTTTTGTCTGTTTCTGAGGTAATTACTTTACTTTCAAATATAATAAAACGTCTTGCCAATTTTTTGCTGAATGGTTTAGACTAAAAAATTGAATTAGTGTAAGGATTTATTGGTTTCTTTTTTAATCCTTGGTTAAACACCATATTATTGATTGTTGACTAGAATGCAACTTATTGACATACTATTTCTCTTCCGTTGTTGTCTTTTCATTGCAGGCTTTAGAATTTGGTCTTATTGATGGCGTACTAGCAACGGAGTATTGAATTCAAATTACTTCGTGATTTGCACTTTTTCAAAAAATTCAAATACTTAAATTGTTGTCAAAGTAGTATTGTAGAGTTTGATCAATTAAATGATAATCTTCAAATCTTATGCTACTTTTACTTGATAATATGATTTTCAAAGAATGCTAAATCTACTTTTCCTTCGCCACTTATGAATATAAAAGGAAAATATTAAGTAGATAGAACATATAAGTATATAATGACGACTTCTAGTGCTTTACTATAATTATTAAGGTGTCTTTACTTGTTAGGTTGTTATTCTTAAAGAGAGTACTTCTGTAATTCACGAAATATGGTTCTACAAATTAATGGAGATGCTGCACTTGGTGAAACAAAAGTGCTTCCACTTGTCAAGATAAGTTTTCATCGGTTATGAAGAACAAATCTAAATTAGATTTTGTTTTAAATTTAAATATATTTAATATTAGAGATATTCTCTAAGTAATATTATGACTCTATGAAATTGAATTGGCATAATGTAGATTGTCATAAGGTTTAAGAGGGAACCTCTCCCCAATATCAGGTGGTAAACAATGGATTCATGTACTGAGCTTCTTATTTACAACATATACTAATGTTAGAAGAATTGAATTGCTTTAATTTTATGTGAAAGTAATGCCATTATCACTTGAGCTATAAAAAGTATTTATATATATATATATATATAAATCCCTTAAATGGGAGATTGAAGATTGCAATGGAAGTGGATAGTGAAGAAGATGATTATGTGAAGTGGTGCACATATGTAATAAGACTATGTAGATGGGTCACGATAGAGTCATTATAATGGATTTTACTAAATCACACTTAAAAAATTGCCATGTAAGATTAAAGCCACATGATATTGGTGAAAATCTAGAATAAAACTTTTCATCTCTCTGTCTAGTCATTAATTTCTCTTATACATTCGTTTTTCAAATTAGTATCTACACAGTTAACTACACAGTTAAAATCTTCATATCTTTTCACACTCAAACCATTTTTAAAATATTAAAAAATCTGAAACCTAATACTTGATTCTGAATTTTACATTTTATTTAGAAATGCCATCTAATTTAATCAAGCAAAACATATTTATACATATATTTCGAATTTGGTTGGTTATCTTAGAATTTGATTCAAATTTGAATTTTCTGAAAGATGTCTACATTAATATTAAGAAATTAAAATATATATATCTTTTTTAAAGTTTGATCTATTAACAAATTAAAAATATATCTGTGCACAATCGATATAATATCAAAATTTTTGAAATTGTATAAATTTAAGGCATGCTAAGCTTT